>VZRV01007977.1:441520-503564 GCA_013398115.1 Falcunculus frontatus
CCTCCCCTCCCACTTCCCTCCTCTTCCCTTTTTCATGTATTTAATTATACCAATATGCCAAGTTCATAACTAGAAAACTGTGGTAAAAGTGTTGCTTTATCTAGTTTGTGCTGGATGCAGCATCCTGGGAGGAGGTCATGCCCTGACATGACATCTGTGACTGCCAAAATCTGGAACTGGTTTCAGCTTTGCTCTCAGGTGTGCCAGCTGGTCCTGCATGCCTACAACCCAATTCTGGGAGCCATATGTCCTTCATTAAGGGTTCACATCAGGTGCCACCCTGAAGACAAAATTCCTTAGGGCCAAAACTGATCGAAACGTTGGCAGCCAGGAAGGCCAGCATTTCCACAGCTAGGTTACTGCTGTCCGTAAAGCAGCCTGATGCTCTCTGGCATTCACATTCTTTTTCTTTAAGCACTGGGATGTATTCATTTTGCCCAGAGTGATCTAGAACTTGCACAGCCAAGTGCCATATCATGCCACGTACATCTTAGTCCCCTGAAGCTTATTCCTGCTCTCTGGGAACAAATTCATCTGACTTTCCCAAGCTAATTGGGATGCCCAATGAAAGGGTGAAGGACTGAGCATGTATTTAAATACTATGGAATCTGACTGAAAAACCCAAACTGCACAGAAAATATAAAGAGGGCATAGTTTTAAAATGCAGCTTCTCGATGTTTCTGAACTCTAAAACCACTTCAAGAAATGCTGTTCAGGAAATCACCGACAGGGTTGATTTCTGATATCACTTTGCCTGACAGAAGGAAATTCAGTGAAGTAAGCAAGATTTGTATACATGTGAACAGACAAAATTTAGCTCTGAGTTGTTCATCTGCTGTGACTGCAGCAGAAAATGTTATCTGCTGCTTGACCATATTCTGTTTTTTATCTTGGTATGATTTTGACAGAAGAGATATGACATTTATCCTATATTTAACATGTCTCAGGAAACTCTTTAAAGTTTTAAATAGAAAAATATCTATAGCCCTTTCTAACTAGTCCTGCCTCTGTGAATAGGTAATTACTGAGATTAAACAAGTGTCTCTAAATTGCTTATATATTCCAATTGCTTCTATTTTCTGCTGGCTTTATGATTGGCCTTCTAAAGAAAGCATGAAAGAGATATTTGCTTTGCTTTAGAAATAGCCTGCAGAAGATATGACATTCATTTCAGGAATAGCAACAATTTGTTGTTTCTGAGGAATAAAAACTTTATTTTGTGATCTTGAACTGATTTTAGCTTCAAAGTTTCTGAAGCAAGAGAGCTTGTATGTATTTTTAATCTTCTGAATTCAAATTCTCAGAGCATTGAAGAAAATAAAAGCAGCAAACAAAAAAGTCTAGTTGAGTTAAAGTAATAATGTGACTCCTTTCTCCAAGAAAAGTGTCATTATGAAAGGAATTGCTGTGCCTGATCCTCAATCCTAGTTCTCAACTCTTGCAGCAATAACAGCAGTTAATTTTTTCTAGTCCTTTATATTGTACTGTTGGAGATGTTCTGTCCTTGATCTAAGATTGCAAATATGAATAAACCATGATCCTGCTGACAGATACTCCTTTGACTCCAGCAGAACATTGATTACATTCACAAATCTCTTCAGCACAAATGTGAACAGGACTAAGCACAAACCTTAAGTTTGCTTAGTTCTGTTTCTGAATTTTACTGAATTCTAATTACTGAATTTTCCAAGAAGAAATTGTTCATTTTCTTTGTGGATTTTGTGAAAATTTTCTTTGTTTCATTCGTGAACCATAAAAAACCATGAAAAATGCTGCACAGTATTTGTAGTACTCGTGTCTAAATTGTGAGTAGTATATTTAATACACCTGAATATATAAATTTAATGTACCTGTGCCTGAAGGGAACTTAAATGAAGGATGGGGCAAGACTATTTACAGGAGCATGTAGTGACAAGATGAGGGGAAATGGGTTCAAACTGAGATAGTCTGCTGTCAGGGTGGTGAGGCACTGAAACAGCTTGTTCAGGGAAATGGTAGATGCCCCATCCCTGGAACTGTTCAAAGCCAGGCTGGATGGTGCTTAGAGCAACCTGTTCTGGTGGAAGGTGTCCCTGCCCATGGTAGGGGGTTGAAACTGGATGGTCTTCAAGGTCCCCTTCCAACCCGAGCCATTCTGTGAATCTATGGTAAGGCCTTTTATCCAAAGAGGCTAGACAGATTTTAGAAATATAGACTCTGCAAGAATCTCTTCCCTACTGCTTGCCTTCCAAACATTTGTCAGGTTTCTTGCACATGATAATAGTAATTTAAACTGTAAATGGGTCAGTGACTAAAAGGCAGCTACACTGTGCTCTTTAAGTATCTGATTTTTCTGTTTAGAAGTTATCATCGTGTTTCTGTATGGAGACCAGAAAAAGGTAAATAGCTCTTTGCTTCCTTTACAGACTTTTGTTCTCAACCTGTTGATATATGGAGAAGAAAGCAAATAGCTGTGACCATTGGAAGCACCATTCCTTGTTTGTCACATGAATTTATTTTTTTTAGGTATAGACTTTAATCTCTATGTATTGTTTTGAATCTTCAGAAGAACAAAATGAAGTAAACTAAATATCTACTTTTATCTTCAAGGACTCCTAGAAGTAGTATATCCTGTTGTAACTATAGCAGTATCCGGTAGATTTCTTACTTTTAATTTATGGAAGTATAAGTGGTTACTGTAATAGCAGTCATCTCTTTCCTTCCCACTAACATGGTTTTGTTGTTCAGATAAGTGCATAGAATCACCTGACAAAAATGGTGTGTGACTTTTACTGTTGTATTTTTACTCTAGTGTGCAGTGGTTTGTATACATCACTAAAATGTGGTGTTCCAAGACAAAATATACTTTAACACCAGGAGTATGACATGGCAAAAATTTGTGAAGACAAGTGTAGGTCATCTGGAGCTAAAAGGTTCCTTTTCAGGACCTTGTTAAAATTTTTCATAATGTTAGAGAAAGGCCTGTTTAAAATGCTTCTGTGTCCGAGAGACAGGAGTGGGATCTAATTTACTACATAATCACTCCCTCAGTGATTGTGCACAATATAGCCCAAATGAGATGCATCTGATTTTTCATTTATTTGCCTTTTACTAACATTAATCAAATCTTCAGAACTTCAAAACAGTTCTGTAGAGAGATCTGTCAGATTTGCCTCTTTCCCTCCTTCATTCCTCCCCTCCCTCCCTTTTCTGTGATGACGTTCACTCTGCAGTTGGAAAGTAATTCCATCATGTGTTGCATTAGTATGACTAATCATGGATGACAGTACTATCTCCTTATGGTTTTTGAAAACAGAAAAGCTAATTTCAGAAGGAATAAGGCTTGACAAAATGAAGTTCTGTCTTACACTCATCTGGTCTTTCATGTTATGGTTAATGGATCTTGTTATCTATATTCTGGTGTAAAAAGAGAACATTGCTCATAGGAAATGTTTTTCACTTAGACCTAATCTAAAATTTGCTTTGTTTTTAACATGCAAAATAATTTTTAAAAATCAGTTATTTAAAACAAACCACAACTATCAACATGTGTATTGGAGAGTAACCAACTGCTACAACCAAAAAATACTATATCCTGGTGTAATTCTCAGCCACTTCAGTCATTTCCTGACGATCTTCAGATGTCTTGCAACTACAAATACACCTACAAATAAATCTAACCAGGTTTAGCCTCTACAGGCATAGGATAAAGTGTTTGCTTGTCACTGCTCATAGTTGATGCGTGTCACCCACCAGATGTATTAACAGCATTTGCAGTTTAATCAATCTTCAGCATGATTTACATTGGCAATTCTATTATCTCCAAATGCAGGAGCTCATTTTGGATAGTGTCCAAAGAATTCATTTGAATGTTTAATCTGACTTCCGTCCAGGAATCTAAACAAGTTCTGGTCCCACACAAGTGGGCTGTGGTCTCAGGCATCATCCTACTGCCTCAGTGTTGGTCTTTTTATATTTTATAGAGCTACAGAGAGCATACCTTGGTTTACAACTAGTGCTTATGCTCTATTCTTAAGTGAAAGCTGAGTGAAACACATTTTTATTGTATTAACAATAAAATTTTTAATGGCAATATTAAAAGCAAGCTATGGATATTTTTTTTCCTGGTATTGTATAAAATGTACAGAAGATTAACATCTTCTCCTACTACTTTTAGACAGATATTGGTCATTAATTGGAAACTTCTGATACAATTACTGAGTTACTTTCATGTTGCCTCTACTTATTACTGGCTCAGAAGGTACTTCATTATTCCCTGTACTCTTGTACTCTTTCAAAGGGTAGGTGGAAAGCATTGCTGTCACATAATCAAAGCCTTTTTCAAAGGAAGGCTTTATCTCCCTATTTGACCTTTTTAAGAGGAACAGTCTTGCATAAACCCCTCTTCCCTCCCAGCTGTAGTGCTATAGAAGCCATGTGCTAGAAGAGACTTAGTATTTCCTACCTCATCAGTCCCATTCGGCAGAGAAGCGGTCCATAAAATTACACCTCTCCACTTGGCTGGCAACACACTGTCATTTTGTTCCCTCGCATAGAGCAAAACTGCATAAAGCGAAAGGAGAAATAAAAATAAATGAAGGAAGAGGGCTTTTTTTCCCAGGAACTCTGTGTAGTGACAAGAAGCGACTTTGTTTACATGTCAGAAGAATCATAGAGTCACAGAATGGTTTGGATTAGGTTGGACCTTAAAGATCATCTTGTTTCAATGCCCTGCCATTAGAGGCAGCATCCTGTATTTGAAGCAAGTTGAATTTGAAAAAAAACCCCAACAGTTGTTTGACATTTATCCTTGACTTCAACCTTCATTTTACTTCCCAAAGAAGACTAAGAAATTGAAGGACTCCAGCAACCTCTCACCTTCAGCCCCTTGGGCTTGTGTTAGGGAGTTTTATAATAGCTGTTCAAAGCAGATGGAAATGGTTGGGGTTTGTGGTTCCCTCGTCTGAGGTTGCTTTTATTCTCCCATAGTGTTCATTAAGAATGTATTTATGTGATTACCTGTCCAACCTGAAGAGTATTTCCCCACAACTCTCTATGTATTTGAAGTGCTTGAGAGATAACAATTTTGATCAGCAGAGCTTGAAAAGGTCCTTTCTTTAACTGAGATTAGATTACCTTGATATCATTAACTAGACTGTAGCTGGGTGAAGCTATGGCAGGGACAAGGGAGGGGACAGGAGGTGAAGTAAAGGTTGGTGGAGAAGTTCAGGAATAATTTCTCTGTGCTGCTCCCTGAATGTTATCTCAGGCACAGCATTTCCTCCCAGCTATGTCTCCAGCTGTGATGGCTGTCTGGAAAGGTGACCTACTTACATTCCCATCCCATGCCTTGCTGAGGAATAACACCCAACAGATCAGGAAACTGCCACAAGAAATGAAAATCTTAGCTGAACACTCACACTGTTTAGGTGATGTTGTAGATTTCCTGTGGTGATGAGTCTGGTGAGAAAAGAATTGAGGGCAGTAACTGATGTCACCTAGGCTCCTCTGCTGTGACTTTGAATTCAAAATGACAAGCAGCTCAAAAAGGCCACCCATTACACATCTTTTCCCCTAATGTGTGAAGTCTGCGTAAGTTTCAAGCATAGTATGGGCTGTAAGAACAAAGCCTGTATTAAAGACTTCTATGTTTATAAAATAAATTTTTATGGAGAAGTAAATGGAGCATATTGATGATAAAAAGTACGCAATTCCTCATTTGTAACACACTGACTCACTCTTCAGTGTTATATTGGGTGTTGAGCACTTTGGATTATTCTGATAACTTCTGTCTCTGGAGACAATCCAAGAAAGATGAAGCTGGGATGAGAGGAACATAAAGGATGAAGGGAATGTCAGTACCATTCTTTTATCACCCATTCCTACAGATCCTGCAAAAGCCTGGTTTTGGCCCCATCAGCGGGTCTCAGGCCCCAGGGAGGCTTAAAACCATTCTCCAAAGTATTTCTTCCACCCTTCAGGGACTGCTGTTTGATGGGAGTAAGGGAAGGGGACAGACAGGCGACGGGACACTGCATCTGCAAGCTGTGAGTTACATTGAGAACTGTGAGATGAAAAGCAGGAAAGAGTTGCCAGGCTTCGAATATTTGCATTTCACAGAACAAATCCCCAGTGTTTTGCCCACAAGGAAGAACTGAAATTTCAGAAATGTTTAAGGGATAACAGCAGCCCTCTTCAGGGCATAGATTCTGCCTTTGGTAGGGCTGACCCAGTTCTGTTCCTCCTTTAGTGAGACAGTATCTCACGAGAATAACAACATGTCTCGGTTCATACACAACGTCCCTTGCCATTGCTAAGATTCAGAATATAATTTACTTATAAATATACCTATTAATTTCAGGATCTCTAGGGATGTTCTGAGACACTGATGCCTAGTTCCTGCATTACTCTATGATGTATTTTACACAGTCAGATTGCAGAAACATTTTAATAATTCTGTAGTTTAGATTAATAAATGTATTTGCAGGAAATAAACTTTATATCAGAACTTGCCACAAATTTACCCTTCCTGTTAAACCTGTTGGCTGGCTGAAAAATATAGTTTGTATAAAGTACTCTTGTCATAAATAAATGTATTCTCCATGAGCAGGGAATCAGGACTCTGTCCCTTCCCTTCTATGTTCTTAGGGACATCAGTTCTTAGGTTCCCCATGTTTGGGACAGGACCAGTAATTGCAACATCGTGCATAAAGAACATTCTCTTCCACTAATACAGAGAACTTGTACCAGAGAAGGATATTCTGATAATATTGCAAACTGGCCATCCTCCTGCCTGCTCTCTTGGCTGTTATGGTGCACTTAGTGTCAGTGATCCAAGCAATGAAAATGTATTAGTCTGCTGTGCTTATTTTCCTGCTTCTGCCAAACCACGAGGCTGGCTTAACTATGATCAGATTTAAGGAATAATATCAAGAATTAGATTTTTCTTATTTCCTTCAGATACTTGAGACTTATTTTTACACCTATGTCTTATTTCAAGCTTTTATTCATGGCAATCAGGGACAGCTTCTTACGTGGAACTTTATCTCTAAAATCAGTAGCCAGGACTTTGCCACACAAATAAAAGTATAGACTCATGGAATGTTTTGGGTTGGAAGGGAGCTGTAAGCACACTGGGTCATGTCCAGTCTCTCATCCACCAGCACCCTCAAGTGCTTCTCGGCAGGGCTGCTCGATCTGTTCACTCATCAAATCTACCTCTCTCCAATTTAGAGAGAAGGAGGTTGTGAGGGTCTGTTGTGTCAAAGGCTTTACAGAAGTACAGATAGATGACATCTGTAGCCCTTCCCTTGTCCACCATTGTTGTCACTCTGTCACAGAAGGCCGCCGGGTAGGTCAGGCAGGACTTACCCTTGGTGACAATGTTCTGACTGTCCCAAATCACCTCTCTGTATTCCATATACCTTTGCATGGCTTCCAGGAGGATCTGTTCATGATCTTTCCAGGCACAGAGGTGAGGCTGACAGGTCGGTGGTTCCCAGGATCCTCCTTTCTACCCTTTTAAAAGATGAGGACGATGTTTCCCTTTCTTCAATCACCCGGGACTTTACCTGACTGCTATGACTTTTCCAATATCATGAAGAGTGACTTGGCAACCACATCAGCCAATTCCCTCCGGACTTATTTTTGGTTTCACTTTCTCAGTGTTGTCCACCAAGCTGCTGGTTGCTCTTCAGCATCCCACTGGGCATCACAAACACTTTGGTACCCTAAAAGGTCTCTTCACAGTCTTCCAGTTTTTACCTCTTCATATTTGGCTCCAGGCCATCATGGCTGTTTGTGAGAAGCATTGGGTCAGTCACAGGGAGGTTCATGTCCAAGTGGATCTGAGTGAGATCATGACTATTCAGGATAGGCTCCTTAAGGAATCCATCAAGTACTAGCAGTTTCTTTGGTTTGCTACGAGGTCTTCAGCCTCGCTCATGATCCACTCCCTGAAGAAGCCCACCTTGAGCTTCACCTCAGGATCCACCTTGAGCAGCAGGTTAGCTCTCCTGAAGCCCATTGTTGCAATTTTATTTGCTGCCCTGCTTTGTCCTCACCTGATATGGAACTCCACAATCTCATGGTCACTGCAGCCACAGCTGCCCCCAGCCTTCACAACTCCAGCAGGGGCTCCCTGTTTGTTAGTAGGAGGGAGCAGCACACCATTCCTTATGGGATCCACTACCTTTTAAGTATAACTTCCGTTTTTCTTGTGTAACAAAGAGACTTAAATGCCTAAAATACAACTTTCTATCTTCAATTTTGTAGTCGAAGAACTGCCTATAGTGATTAACTGAGCCAAGATGCATATGGAGTATCATTTCATTAACAGAGGTTCAAATTTGCATCACTCACAGCAAAAACATGTGCTGCTGAAGCTGTGGAACACTGCAATTTAAAAGAAGGGTTCATTTTGAATGTATAACCCCAACTGATGTGAAGTACAAGTGAAAATCAGCTGATGCACACTTCATGCTGCACAGACCTCTCAGCGAGAGTGGGTATAAATTCTACTGGCTGCAATAGGGGAAAAAAAAATACTGTACTGCTCTTGTAAAGAAGTGGTTTGATTGTAACAACCATGCTGTAGGGAGATGGCACTTGCCTCCCACCCTCTCTCCTCACCAACACTCAGCAGAAGATAGAACTTCACTCTTAAATGGACGTGCAGCACCACCTCTCGTTGGGATTGCTTTCTGCAACGCGATCCTTTCAGTTTCCCTCCTTCCTCCTTCCCGCCCCCTTGATAAATGTAACAAGAAACTGGGACAAGTAGCACGGTATTTTGCTTCTATGAATCTGTAAAAGTACAATTATTCTGCCTTGAAGGCTACAGGATCAGTGTGCTCACACGAGTCCTGTGAAGTGTTGCCATTTACATCCCTCAGATTAGAACTGTCCACTTGGGCAAACTGCCTGTTGGAAACCTTTGCATGTTGGCATCCCAGGAGTGCTCCAGATATGCCAAGACCTCTGCCATGGTTTAATCCTGGCCGGCAACTAAGCCCCACACAGCTACCTGCTCTCTCACCTGGCTGGATAGGGGAGAGAATTGGAAGAGTGGAAGTGAGAAGACTCGTGAGTTGAGATAAAGACAGTTTAATAAGTAAATCAAAAGCTGAGCACAAAACCAAAATGAACCAAGGAATTGATTCACCACTTCCTATGGGCAGACAGGGGTCACCTATCCCTAGGAAAACAGGGCTCCCTTGTGCATAGCAGTGACTTGAGAAGGCAAACGCCATCACTCTGAACATCTCCCCTTCCTTCTTCTTCCCCAGATTTGTATGCGGAGTACAGCACCATATGGTCTGGAATGTACCTGTGCTCAGTTGGGGTCACCTGTCCTGTCTGTGTCCCCTCCCACCTCCTTCTGCACTTGTTTCTGTGAGGAGCAGAAAAGGCCTTGGGTCTGTGTAAGCCCTTCTCAGCAACAACTAAAACATCCCTGTGTTATCAACGCTGTTTCCAGCACAAATCCAAAACACAACCCTATACCACCTGTAACCTTTATCCCAGCAAAACCACTACCACATCTTAAATGAAACTAGGACTGGGAAACTGAGCCATTTCCTCTCTTGAGAGGTAAGAATGCACATTTAGCTGCTTTGCCAAGGAGGAAAGGAACCTCTTAAATTTGATCTGCTACCATCAAAAAAGTGATATGGGTAGCAGGCTTGTATGGAACTGTATTTTTCATATAATTCAGCCATCCTGATGATATTAACTCACTGTAATTATAAATGAATTTTTTCCTTGAATTTCACTATTTTGGTGTAAAGACAGATCCTTTTTTTGGGCTGGATTTTTCCTTAACAAGCATTAAAGGAATAAAAATTCTCTTAATAAAGGGGAGCTTTTCTCAGAAAACACCTACAGCCTTTTAGCATATAAACAGTTAAAAATGTCAACATGGATCCATAGTAATTCAGACACCTACAAATATAAACAATCAAAAAAGCCTAGAAAAATTTAGAAGTTTCTAGACACTATGTGAGAACCTCTTGTAAATTTTGTCTATTTTTGTGTAATACTGTCAAGAACTAGTTCTGTTTTAGCAGCAAAGGTTAACAGGTATCATCGCAGAATGACTGGCATAAATCAATATTTTTGGGCAATTACTTCTTTCACTTTCAAATTAGTTAGTGGTCTATAACAGAATAAAAAAAAAAAACCCAAAACAAACCCTCAATGATGAAGCAGTGTCTATAATGAAACTGCAGATTCAGAAGAAAATTGATTCTGTATATGGCTCGTTTCTTCCACAAAGACACATGAGCTCAGAACTTTGATGACTGGGTGCTTAACTATGCAACCTCCTGGCTGACTAAATCCTCATAATAGCATTATTTTTCTGACAAAGTCCTAATGGCAAAGATTTTTTAGAGCACTGAACTCTATGCTGACTTTCACTTATGGAACAGAATAAAGGAATATTTTCTCTTAGTACGAAGCCTGCTGTGGGAAGAGGTAAGTAGGTGCTTTTAGGTAGCATGACTGGTATGATATAATGGTGTAATCATAATTTTATTCTGCTACCAAAACATATGACACTGCAGGAATTCAGAATTCCTTGTGTGTTACCCATCACAATCCAGTCTTGTGCAGATAACATGCTAGAGTGCCACAGACTGATTTATACTTTAGAGGAAAAGAGTGGTTTAGAGTATATGTACCAAACTTTTGGTCATGGTCTCAGAAAAATAAATCACTTTGTCATTTTTATTTTGTAGGCTATTAAAAATGTGATGCCTAATTAGAATGAAAAAAAATGAAGCTTCATTATTGATTGAACTGAGCTGCATAATAAAGCACTATCAAAAGGATTTGAGAAGATGCATTGAATTAGTAACACCAAATTTGAAAGTTTCTAAAAGTGCATATAAATAATTAATCTCAAAGATTATAAAAAATTAAAAATAACTCAAATCTTGCGAACATGTGCGGTCCTTATGCAATCAAAAATCCCACAGAAACAAGACGTTTGCCTATGAAAGGGAAGACTTCAGGGCCTCGGAAATGAAATCGGATGGAGGAAGGATGAGCATTTTATTAAAAATGATCCAATCTGAAAAACCATTTCTCAAGTTGTAGTCTAATCCTTCCTAATAGACATTATTATTTTCTAATCCTGTTTTTTGCACCTTTGAATCAGTAACAGTGCTTTACAATGGAAGATGATGCCATAAAACAATTCCATCTAACTCCTCTAAATTTGTTTGTCTCCTGTAAAGTCGACCCATTCCCATGACTTTATAATCTGTGTTTTGTTTGCATGAAGTAAAGAGATAGGAGGGATGTAAGAACTGTTTAGTGACTTTTTGTCCACTGCCCAGCTCCAGGGAAGAGAGAAATTCACATCTGTCCAAAGGTGATGGGCCGAGGCACTGCTCACTTGGGTGTTTTGCAGGGTAGGTAACTGCAGATGATTTATGTGCTCGAGAGACACCACAGACCCCTACCACTCACTTACTGCTAGCTGTGCTTTGAGCTGTGGTTCATGCCTTCAACTTTCGAGTTACAACTGTCTTCTATTTTCCCGGAAGAGCTTTAGCAAGTCCAGCAGAAGAAAAAGTTCGACTGAAGGAAGAAAGCTCAAAGTGCTGAAGATAAACCTGGTTAGCAGAGAAAAAGAGTGCAAGACCTGTGATTCTCCCCATCAATAGCAGCTTGCAGCTGGGCTTGAAACAGAGAAATCTGTCTACAGCTGCTATGTGAGCTTCAAACAAGTGTTCAAGTGCTCAGCTCCTCTTGAATCCCTTGCCACTGCTGTAATCTTCCTCAGTTGTTCTCTTGCTTATTTATGGACTTGAAAATTTCCTGGTGGCCCTCTTGCTGAAAAGCCCTTGTAATGAGATTCTGTCAGCTCTGCTCTGTTCCTCGTCCCTCAGATGAGGAAAATGCCGTCCTCTGGAGGAAGCAGGTCAGATCAGTCACTAGAAAACACCAAAATTAGTGAAATAGTTTCGAAAAAAACCCCCAACACTCATACATACATAGGACTGCATTAGGAGAAAATATAGCTTTTAATTGTATTATACATACTCAATGACTTTTCAAAAAAAAAAAATCCTCATCCTTTCTAGTTGTTGCATGTTACGCGCTGCTCGCTGGCCGCTCAGTGGCCTGGCAGGCGACAGCAACTGTGCTCCGGCAGCGTGGCCAACAGAGTTCAGTCTGGCAGCTGGAAGCCTTCAGTGTGTCTGTCTGAAGGAGGCTCACAGAGGAGCAGGCTGCAGCGAGGTGGTTGCCAAGCGACAAGGCAAGGGTGAGGAATGAAAGAGGGACCCTTCTGTTGCCTTCAATCCCAGCTTTATTGTTTCATGCCGAAAGGGGAGACAACGAGGAAAGGGCCAAGAGGATTGGTTGCTCGCCCTTTTAAGCAAGGGCGGAGCAAGGGAGGAACAAAGGAATAAACCAATCAGGAATTGACAAGGGATGACAGGGGACAAATCACAAAGATGTAGGGGAGGAACAAATTTGAATAAACCAATGGGGAATCAAACAGTACAGAACTTTCCAGATCTTAATGAATATTCAACGAGAGGTATGAATAAACATAAAAGGGGTAAACCAATGGGTTTTGTAGAAACATAGATGATTCTGGAACCTAGGGTGGAGATACGGTGAGAGTGGCACCTGGTGGGAAGGCACTTCAGTCATCGGTCCCGCCCTCGGGGTCGGAGTCTTGAGTGGGAAAGTCCACCCACTTGATGTCACTCAGCCCCAAGGTGGGCTGGGCCACCGCAACAGTTGCAGACCTATGCACTCGCCTTTAATTCCATTCTGCTGAGAGGAGAAACAATGCTTCCTCACTCCTGTAGCTGTATCTTTATCTTGGACCTTTTCCAGGTTGCTTTTCATTTGTTTGCTATAGGGGTAGAGGAGCACATTCTTACTGGCCCTTCTGAAATCCTCCAGATCTAAGGCAGAAGCTATAAGATTCACAAAAGAACATGAGTAAGGTTCAGTTCAAGCAAAAATCACAAGCATCTTTAAAGAGGAATTATAAAATTATTTGTATTCGTTGTTTTAGGTGATGATATAGAAATCTATGTGGATATGGACTTAAAAATCATCTAGTTATCATTTCATAAAACATGCTGTTCTTCATTACTGCTTGAGTTTTTAGAAATACCTGTGAAGACTTTTCTGCTTCGAAGTGCAAAATAAATTGGATTGTACAGAGCATCAGCAGTCTTAGGTGAAATTAAGCTTTCAGGGAGGCTTAATGGCAGAAAATATAATGGTATTTAGCTTACACGGCCATAAAGGACAGAACTATCAACAAGTGAGCAAAAAACATAACCCATGAAGAAAACTCCCAGAGCAAAGTACAGTTATTTCATCCCATTAAGGGATTCAGCTTCCTCTCTGATTTTTGAAACAGATGGTATGACAAGATTGGCAATGCTCTGCAGCATGAGCATCATCTAACTCATTCAGAGCTGAGCTGAAAATAACAAAATGAAACTCAGCATGGAAAAAGACTCAAGCTAACCCATGTGTGAGGAAAGAAATTCAAAACAAAGAGATGGAAACAAGAGGAAACCTGGAAAGCAAGTGTGCTAAAAAGGCCAAGGAATTGGTGGCACACAGATGATGTCCACTTAACCAGGGGAGGGGTTTCAGCTGTGCAGACTGGAATTATTCAAACTGGAACATGACTGGGATGTTGTGGCTTGAACTTTTACATTTAGCTAATAAATTAGTGATTGCACAGCTTTTAATGATGAGAACCCACTGGAGCTTGAGTTTCTGTGCCTTTGCTAAAATTTTCCATACCTCCTGACCTTCTCCATGGCAGACATGAAGCACCATATTTTATGGTTCAGAAAGTTTGCAAATTCTGTCAGAGTTGCAGATTGCTCTTTTTCCTCAGCCCCCCAGGAAGGTCTGATCCAGTTCCACAGTGCTGCCTTCAGAAACACCAGCACTGAGTGTTTGTGTGTTTGTCATGAACAAATAAATATTCATCTGGTCCATCTGTGTGATTAGACAAAGTGACAGAACCCTCCTTTTCTGGCCAAAGTGTTTGGACGAATTTCTGTCTTTCCTGATAAATTTTTTTTTAGTTTTTAGCAATACTTCAGCTCTTACTATATGTTACATTCCCTCAATACATTCAGGTATACCTGGTTATGTATAGTGGTTGGACATATCCTTTACTAGTTTCCATGTGGGTGAAAAATTGAGCTAATTATAACTCATGCAGAGATTTGATGGCTGTGAGAAATTCCAATTTTTAAGTTTCCGGACTTGCGGGTTTTGTCCTTTCACTGTTTGCTTCCTTAACATGTGAGCTTCATATTGAGACCAGCCAAAGTAAAAACAATGAAATGAAGGGAAGGTATTTAGGCGAAGAAGCACCAGCCCATGGGAACTGTCAACCTCTAGGAAATTTGTTCTGGATATTTAGTAGATTTAATTTTGTTTTGAAAGAAAGATTATAAACATACACGGTAAAGAATCTGAGTGAAAATTATTTCCCTTTTCCATTCAAAATATAAGAATAACAATGATTATCTTGGGCCAGGGCTTAGATTTTCCATTAACACAGCAGTTACCAAGGAAAAGCTTTGCACTAGGTTTGTAAAGAATCATTACATGAGTAACAGATATTTGATGCTTCCTGAATAATACCTCATGTTCCAAATTAAAAGTAGCCTTTTACAGAAAGTTTCTCTTCCTGACTTGATTTCAAGTCATTACAGTGACTCATTAAAATACACTGTTTCTGAAAACTCCCTAAAGCAGCAGAGGAAGTGTCAGTCAGACAGATCATCACCCATAAGGCCCTGCTTTGCAATTTATATGACTTCTATAATACAAATCTGGTTTGGTTTTTTTAAAAACTGACAATGTGTCCTGGGCTTCAATTTTTTTTCCAGCATTACAGGCAACTTTCAAGTGCTGGGAGTTGCTTTGGGTATGTGGAGAGGGATGATCATGGGTCTACATCCATCATTGCCTCTCAGGATGCAAATGCTGCATGCCTGCCCTTGTCAGCACAAAGGTTCACCAAAGGAATCTGTGTGTACAAATGTAAGAAACTGCTATCAAACTCTCATGGTGAATTTAACAGAATGTAGCACATGTAATATGCTGCTTGGCTGCAGAGGTCCTTGGTGGATAAATGCCTGTGCTGAGGCAGACGGCCTGGGCAAAGATACAAGAAGGTTGCAATGGTGTAACTGCAACAGCAATGCAGAGTGGAGAGGAACATCAGATTAAATTTTACCTGGTGCTTGAGGAGACTTTGGTCCAGCTGTATCCCACTCAGGAGTATGCCCTTCTACCTTCCTAGAAAGCCTAGAGCCTTTCATCTCTCCTGCTCCTGCTTTTAAATACTCATTATATCCCTGGACATAGATCTAAATTAGTGTCCCGACCACAGCCACAGGAGAATATTTCACATAATGCAAAGTATAAAAAGGTCAAATGAAATCCTGCTAAATGAGAATATTAGGAGTATTTACTACAGTCAAACATGGCATTTGCCTAACAAATCCAAAACTGTTCAAATACTTCTGTCACGGAGATAATTTTATTAAGAAGAAAAAGATATTGGTTTGCTTTTCCAAATTGCCATGTTTTCCTGATTAGTTTGTTCAGCTTATGAGCTGCAATATCAGATGGGGCATTCATCGAGGGTGAACCAACCAGTCTGTGCTGAGGATGGGACCTCCAGATGCCCTGAACTTCCCCCTGGGAATGCTGCTGTCCCTGCTGCCTCCATCCCCAGCCAGGGGAACCCAGCCTGCTGAAACAGGGCTCAAATCAGGCAAGGTGGCAGGCTGCACACAGCCTTCCCTTGCTGCAGTCCATGCCCTAGTGGGGCTGGGATCCCCAGGGAATGAAACCATGCCTCTAACTAGTGAAGCAGTGTATCAAAGCTCAGGCATGTGTGATCTCCTTTCCCATCAACAGCTGGACCCTCTGAAGCACTGCTGGCACTGTTAGACCTCTGCTTGCAAAGGGAGTTTGTATCTGGCATGTTTGCTTGACTGAATAAAAAGTTAGTTGCTTGAATTTTTTATTCCTGCTGCTTTGAAAGTCTGTTTGTTGTGACACCATTAGCAAGCAAGTGATGCAATACCCTCAGTAAACACAGTGGTTTCAGGACAGAGGGGGATTTCACATCATGGTGGCTGGACTGTAGTCTTTCCCCTTCTTGCTGACTGCCTGGCTGCTGTCTTCCTCCTCCTTCCTTCCCTCTCAGTCCCCAGTTGTCTTTTCTTCCCTCCTTGCCTTTATGAAAGGATAAATATTCCCTTTCCAATTCTTTCTCATCTAAGGGGAGATATTGCATACTAACTTACAGCTAGTATTTTGGCTCTAGTCTAACCAAAACAACCAAGGAGGGTTTTATCCTCCTCGGGAGATCTTTGTGTGACTCCAGGGACTAATAATGAATATTCAGAAGCTCAATTATGTACTATGGAAACAGAGGTGGATAACCCAGGGGAAAGAGAAGTAAAAGGCCTAATCAAAGGAAGGAGGTAACTTGAAGATAAATGTGACAGAGCCATGAAACAGAGAATTACAAAAGGCTCTTCCAGACTGCAGAGGTGTGGAGGAGAAAGATTTTCTCTGCAAGAGATAAAACATTGTGAAGAAGGGTCACAGAGGTCAGGAAAAAATATTCCTGCTGTCATAGGTATGGCCCTCCAATTAAATGATGCTTTGATGTTTGTCCCTTTGGGATGGAGACATCCAGCTGCTGCCCTGCTCCCTAGATCTGGCTCATCCATCCCACCTAGGACAGCCATTTAGGAAGCAAGAGGTGCCCTAACCCTTGAGCACTTCCTTTGAAGCCCAGGCTGTCCCTGTACAGAGCAAGCCCTGAGCTGGTCCTGCCTCTGCTTCCCAGAGAGTGTGAAACAAGGAGCAAACAGCTGCTGGTGCAAACAGCTGAGCCTCTCCTCGCTGAAATGGCTGGTGCTCTCACATCCATGTTATCTGCAAGGAAAAGGAACATGCCCTGCCCCGCAAATCTGACCCCACAAATAACAAACCCACTTTTTAAAGTTGTTGATCTAGATTAAATGGATTGTCCATAAAAAACCAGCAGCAATGAGTAAAATGCTTTCCCAGCTGAAAAAACAGGTCTGTTAATCCCCTTTCAGTTCTTTGTGCTGTTCTGTAAGTTGTCTGATTTGAATTCTATTTCCTTAACACATTAATAACAGGACACAGCTCCAGATAATTACTCTTTCTTTTCTGTTGGAAATTAAATTGGAATTATTTGAGCCTTCTGTGCCTGTGAAAGGTTTCCTTGCTGGGTCTTGGGGGACTACACTGAAATTACTTTGCAGAGTTTTCTTCCTTGGTTTGGAGTTTGTGAATGATCACCAGGTGGTTTTCGGCCATCAGTTGGGAGCTGTACTTTAACTGAATTGTTTAGATGAGAGAACCAAATTGTGGTCTCAATTTCTCTTAAGCAAAAACTGTAAAAGCTGCTTTCAGATTGAAATATGATGTTTCAGGTTTTGGGATTGAACCTGAATGGCCTTGCAACACACATTCACCAATCAGCTACACATCTGGGGAGCATGCTCCCCAGAACCTCTCTGAGTTTAGAAATTAAAAATCAAAATCCATTTACTCAAGTTGCCAAGCAAAGCAATTTGGACTTTGATTTCTTGTAGCATCTTTTGGCTGATGTATGCTATGATTAAAATTTTTGTTGCTGATGATGCATTATGCATGCAATAACTGATGAAATAACATCACAGTAAAATCTAAAAATAGAGTCATTTAAGTATCCTTTAAAGAAAACCTGACATGAATACTAGCTCACACCTCAATGAAACTGAGCTGCAAAGGCACATTCCTCTTACCCACACTTCATGCAGAATTGAAAGCCCAGACAGATCCGTGTTGTGCACATTTCTACCATCTAAACCTCAGAGGTGATTTGATTTGATTTAGTATAATTTAATGAGACAGGAAGAGTGGCAAGGTGTACACTGAGTTCTTCTGTACAGCACAGTTTGACAGTTTTCACCCATTTTGTCCTTTCCAGTTAATGTGCTGCAGTTGGCTGGTTATGACTGCTCCTCAGCAGACCCGTGGGTACCACCTCAAGCTAGGGGTAGCATTTCAAAACATCTTTTATTTTTCCTCAAATAAGAGAATGAAACAACTCCACCTTTTTGATATCAGCAGAGGAAAATGTCTTTCTCTCTTTCAAGCTGTAAGCAGCCATGGCCTAAACATCTGCTCTCTGCCTCAATCATTTATTCTCTCCTTGATTTGAAAATGTGCATAGGAGGGTTCAGGACCTGAGGTTGATTACCATAACCTGCTTCTTGGTGTCCTAGAAGAAGGATTGGATGCCTTCTTGAGTCATTGGGGACCCCAAAACCCATTGTTGTGCCCCCTTCCCATGGAATGAACACCTCTGAGGAGGGGAGAACTTCATTCAGCCTCTTTCAGGATGATGAGGAAGACAATGAGCGTGGGTGTGGTCAGCTAAAAGGAGTTGCACACATGTTTTAATCTGTGTATTCACTGAGTGAACATGCTCTGTGGCTGTGGCAGTTGTGCAGAAGATGACAGAGGATCCGCTCATCCTCGGCAGCATATCACTCCAATTGTGCCCCCTTCGTGTAGTTTGGAATGGGAAGAGAGATGTTAAAAAATTATGGTAAAGGGATTCTTCAAGTTTAGGCACAGAATAATAGAAGTGAAACATACAGGAAACATGGATTACGGCTAGACAAATGAATATTGTTTGGAAAGAGAAGAGAGATGGAAAAATCAGTGTGACTTCTGGACTCTTCCCCTCCCAGAGCCCAAGTGATCTTCAAAGCTTTTCCAAAGTGTGTTTTAAAGTTTAACTCCATTCTGACATTGCTTTCCTCTTCTGCACAGTTAACCTTGAAGGATGCAGGTCTCCTTTTGAAGAATGCTTGGTGAGATTTATTATTTTGGCTTCAGTGTGAGAGTAACTGCTGTCAGCACACGGGGATTGACAGTGGGCTTTGGTTTTGAACACAGCAGTTATAAACAGACCTGCCTACAGAGAGCAGAGAGTTGACCTTGCAAACATTGTGCACTGTATTGAGTTCAGCTCGCTCCTTAGTGATGGGATTTATTTGTTTTACTTCTCTATCTTCAGCAGTGAAAGACTCTGACAGAATATCAATGCAAGGGGTTATTTCTCAAGCATTTCAAGACAGCCTTCCCCTGCAATCGAGATTTCGTCACTTTGAGACTTGCGAAAAAAGAACTTTTTTTGCTTTTCCCTCTGCAGCACGTAGTGTCTCTAGCTGGGTCATTTGAAGCACATCTGCAGCATTTAAGTAAGCTTTCACTACTTCACACACAGAAAAGGTACAGGCTCTCGTTAAGTGTCTGTAGGACAATTAGCCTATTAACATTCAGCAAAGCAGAGCTGACTTTAATGATTTCATTTGCAGTAGCTGCTTCCAGTGTGGTTTGTTTGGAATAACACAGCCGTGGCAGTTAATGACTGTAGCACAGCCAGGGAGAGCAACAGTGAGGCAGACGTGCTTGCAAGCAAAGCTACAAGCAGCCTCTCTTCATGCCATGCCTGATTCCTACCCTTTAAAACTGATCAGATGAGGGCTCCACAGTGTCTGCTGGCACCTCCACATTTAATATTATAAACAGTGTTTAATGCATGCAGATTCGCCCTCCCAATGGTGAGTAACAGTGGCTGCAGCAGCCTGTTATTTAATAGTATGTGACAGAACTGCTTCTCTTGCTCAGATTGTGTGGGCCTGTACTTTCAGGGCTGAAAGCTCCAGGTTTATTCCCAGTTAAGGACAGCAGCACTAGTGCCTGCACATATGCATTATTTACATAGAAACAAAATTAAAACTTTGACAGAGGAGAATATTTTAGGTAGATTGTTTCTGCTTTCAGGAAGCAGTGGGAAGCAGTGATGCCATAACAGAGAATAACACAGTTAAATACATCTTTGATACACCCAGAAGTGACAATGCAATTTTGCCAAGGGTCAAAATATTCTAGACCTGTTCCTAACTAATGAGCTAAAGATCCATCTCCCATCAAATAAGGTACTTCCACACTATGAAATTTTGAAAATTACATGAAATCCATAAAATGTAACTGCATCCTGATAATTATTTTCAAATTATTCACGTCTATAGAGAAGATAAATCCATCAGCCAGAATGCCATTTATTTTTCTGTGAATCTGACAACTTAAACAGTATGCAGTTGAGATTGCAGTAAGTTGGATTGCTTGCTGTTTTTGTCCTAAATTTATAGAAGCTGGATGAAAGCTCCTTTCTAGCCTCAAAAAAACCCCAGTTCTTCCCCTTATGTATATTCTTAAACACCAGAGGAAAATATTTCCGGCAAGGCAGCCAAGCCAAGGCAAGAATATCAAATATCTATTGGGAAAATAATTTGGGCTCCTGAAATGTTAATAGAAATACAAATTCATCTGATATTAAACTCATATAAAATTTTCAATAGTTTTAGAAGTAAAACTTACGGGCATATTTATTGTAAAGTCTAGTCTATTATTGGGAAGGTAAAAAAAATTCACCCATGCTCATACTATCTCCAATTGTGTTTTTATATTTGGACTCAAATATTAAAGTACAGCTGTTTATGGAGATTTACGTCTTTTTCTGCTCTACTTCTTTCCCAGAAAATGCATTTTTCAGAACAAATATTTTTGTAAGACTATTTCAAGTAAGATGGCATTTCCACTCACCAGTTTCCCAGCAGTCCTCAGGGACATGACAACCTAAAGATTGTTCTTAAGCATACCTGATTCTCACTGCTGCCCTATGTTCTGAATGTTTCTCTTGTTTCTCCCTTTCTCCATTCCTTGTACAAATCTTGGCTTTATTATGATCTGAATTGATCCAGTACTTTAGTTTCCAAAATAAAAGAGTTTGAATCCATTTTGATCTTACAGGTTAAATCCCAAACTACTGAGACCAGCCAGAATTTTACTGTGGTTTTAAAATGTATACTACAGCTCAGAAACCTAATGGTATAATCTATGGTCCAGTTCCATTTAAGGTGCTACACGTGTGCTCCAACCTCATTCCACTTAAATGAGCCTTGTCATGACTACTCCACCAGTTCTGACTATCTGAAAAAAAGAAAGCATAATTTGCTGTTTAAAGACAAGATATTTGGACTATTGGAGACACATCTGGAGAGAGGATTCTGATGCCAACCAGTCCCCAGGGAAGAGCAGTGTCCTTTGACTCTTTCCATAGGAGTCCAGTACCTGCACCCCTGAGGGTCTCACCTCAGGCAGGTCCATACAGGGGAAGACAGTCCTCTTGGATAGTTGTTTCCACAGTCTGGGGAAATAAACATCAAATCCAACACTTCATCCCACAAACTGAAAATCCCTGACAGTCAAGTCACAGAACCATGGCTTGGTATGGTCCTGGTTAGACTCTTTACCAAGCTTTTAGTTTTTACTGTAACTGTAATAATAAGTGAGATGCACAGAGGAAGAGAGTGGGACCCCCTCTCCTGCATTAGGGCACAAAGAGTTTAACTAAAACCACTCTGAAATTAGCCTGAGCCTGTGAGGTGTTTTAGTACTGGAGAAACACAGTTCGACTAGAATAGAATAAAAGGGAATATTTTCAAAGCTGATCTGGCCAAAAAGGTGAAGGTCACTTGTGTATGAACATAATTAGCTCTTGCCAGCTCAGGAAAGCACCTCTGTGTGTGATTACACAGTACCAGGTGCTTCAGAGTGGCCCTAAACAGGGACAAAGCTGCAGACCTAAGGTCTCTCTGGGCAACTGGGCTCTGACACAGCACTCAGCTCAGTGTTTATGAAAAAAAGGTGATCAGGTATGACAAAAAGTATCAAATTATGTTTATCATGGAAAAGGGGATAAATTCCTCTTTTTTTTTTTCCAAATTGTGGTTCAGTTCCACTGTATGCTCAGCACAAGTGAGAATTACACTGAAGGGCAGAAGTCTGCTGCTGCTGGATCAACAAAGCCTCTCTGAGTTTGATAGTTGATTAATTAAGAAAGACAGTGCTTCCGTCAAACCTCTTTTAACCATGAATTGCTTCAGTGCTATTTTTACCGCTCTTACATAATCTTAAAGGTTGCTTATGATACAATGAAGGAACCCAGCAGGTTGCCAGCTTAAATAATATTTCACGTGTGCGCTAAAATGAGTTATCCATCCCTACTGATTTTTGTTGTTACGGTCCTGGGACTTGGACAATCTTCATTTTGGCTTATTTATGGCTTTATTATAAATTTTGCTGCAGTATGGAGCTAAATTATTTTTTAAATATTGATGCAGATTGGATTATTACTCAAAAGTAGAACCAAAAATCAACAGATGTAAGAGATATATTTAAACTAATTCCCATCACATCACAGCAGAAACAGGCACATGGTGTGTGGATTCTTTTTCCTGTACCAACCATCTGATCTCTGCCTGTGATCATTAATTTAGCACATGCTGAATTGTATTTTCAAATACATCTCAAAACAAATGAACACATGCTTCAGTTTTCAGACTGCAATCATTCTGCTGTGGGTAACCTTCATTTCAAGGCTATCTGGACCCTGGCAGCCAGCAGCATTATTTATCAGTGAAATGTCTAATGACCCAGTTCTGCAGATGTTGAAATTATTACGTGATGGTTGCATTTTGTCAGCAATCACTGAATGTCCAGGGTGGAATTTAAGAGCTGCTACAAATTGATCTCTATAATAAAAGGTAGTGTTGGGACAAAGAGGGGTCAGAGCATTCCAGTGAGTTTGGTGAGCAGCAACTTATGAGTTGTTTTTGAATCTCCCACCAGCTGGACTTCTAGCAAATACCCAGCAAAATTATTAAAATTGCAGATTAAACTGGGACTTGCACAGCTAAAAACTGTTCTGTATTGTCACTTTAAAATGTGTGATTCTAAAGAACTAGACAGTAACAACTCCTGAACATTGTGAAACAGAGCAAATAAAATATGAACAAATGTACTTCGATGAGCTGTTCCCTTCACATTAACGAGATGGCTCTCAGGAGTCTGGTTACTTGCATTAAAAAGATGTGCAGTTTGCAACTTTTGTTGGAAAGGAAAAATGTCTGTCTTTTACGTGAAGAAATTGCATATTTTTACACTTATTTCAGGTCCTTGCAGAGGAGGTTTCTGAGTCATGAAGCTTTTTATTTCATTAGCAACAATATTACCACAATGAGTGACATTAAAACTACATGAACAGCACAAATATTTGAAACATTATTGGCAGGAAAGACAGCAAATTTTCTACTGCCTGGTGCCTGTTCTGGGCCTGAAAAAGCAGACTGAGCAGCTGCTGCTGAGGGAGATGCTGACATTTGTATAGAGGCATGTTAGTAGTTACTGTTGGGCAGGTAAGGTGAGCCTTTCTAGCAATATTAAATGCTATCCTTTGTAACTTCTCTGAGGTTCTAAACTTGGATCTCTAATGAAACACAGCACTTTGCCTTCTCTCTTTATCTACCACTCAACTTCTGAGATGGTGGCAAAAGAAGGGACAGAACATGGAATCACAGAGACCAGTGAGATTTTCTAAGGGTTCTTAATACACCTGTAGTCAATGACAGCTGAAAGGCAAAATAAAATTCCTATTAACCCAATTACATATAATTGACCTGTGTCTGTCTGTTTTCTACTATCCGTATGAATGTAGCACTGTAGACCCCAGCAACTTAGACTTTAGCAAGCTGATCTTCATAATGAAGGAAGGAAAGAAGAAAAAAAACCTATTCATGCCTTATTTAGAGAAAATTGAGAAAATTGAGATATATGTTGAGATGACATTGAAAATCTCCCAAAAAGCAAGGAATAAGAAGCGGATTACAAGAGGCCCAGGCTGCTTTAGAGAGCTGGTGAGATCTTCACAGTGGGACTGTTCTATTGCCTGGCAGAAAGGCAGCTTCTCCACAGCCCAGCTGATTACTGTGCAAAGAGACATCTGCCCAAGAGACAGAGCCATGCCCTTCAGCTTGGCTGGGCACTCTGGAGAGTGTGGGGAATGAGAAAGATCCATGTGTTTGTCAACAAAGTTGGGAATTATTCCTCCAAGCAGCACCACAGTGCAAACCATTTTAAGATCAGCTCCTATCTACTGCAGCTCTTTTTTTGATGGCCTTTGTGAGGCCATCCCACAAACTTAGCCTTACGAAAGCACAAACCTCACAGTTTGTCCAAACTCTCAGCTTTCCTTGTTCCAGGGGAGCTGCCATTTCCACAGCTCTCTCTCATCTCAGATTTCCTGGTTCCTCATCAGAGGAGGAAGGGCAATGTGTGAGGGGCATCATGTCAGGCACCTCCACCTACACACAATGTGAACACTGCAATAGACCGTGCCTATAGCCAGAGTGCACAGCCAGTGGTGAGGAGAAACTCTCAGTGCAGCCATCCATGCCTTTGAGAAAGGATGGATTGCCCTTGTGGCTGATCTTCAGGAACATAACCATCCCCAATTCCTCTGCCTTAGACTGGCATGGGGGGCTTTGATCTGTGCCCTGCAGCTCCACAGCCCATGTGCATCAGGTACAGAAGGGAAAGGGCTGCAGCAGAGGGATATTGCAGACCATCCATGGAGCTATTCCTTCCCCTCAGCCCAAGACAGACCCAGCACCAAAGTGTGACAGGAGTGATCTCATTCATCCCTGGGCTCTGCGCAGCCTCTGCCCCTGGTAGTACAGACCAGTCTGAGAACAGCAGGCAGGGAGGTGGGCGGTAGCTGGGGGGCAGATTAAGAAATAGCAAGCTGAGGTTTAAGAACTCTTAAGAGAAAATGTGAAATCTTTGATATTTTAAAGTACAGTTCACAAGGAACTCACAAAATCATGGTTTCCCAGGCAGATGCAGCACACCATAATCTTGTGCAAATACTGCAGGCCTTCTGTATCCCAGAGATAATATAGAAGGAAGGTATATTAAGTGTCCTGGCATTGTTTTTTTTACAGCTGTGAAAGCCTCTTTGCATCTCTTCAAAGAAGTGCTGCTTATATGGGAAAACTGACTAAGCTGCCTTTTGTTTTCAGACGAGCTCTACAGTGGAGAGGCTGTGGAGGATCAGCCTGTGAGGCAAACAACAAACACCACCTCCACATGGCTAGGCTACAAACATGCTAATATGTTAGTATATCCATATTCAAAATTCTGTGATACCTCATAGGATAAAGGCTGTAGGCTGCAAAGATGTGACAGCTATGATCTGTTAAGTTTTTGGGTGCCAGAGTCCACAACTTTCCACTAACAGCCCTAAACATAAAATTCCCTTCCCTTCAGTGCATGCCATGCAGACTGACTGGTGGCCAGGTCACATCCTATTGCACAGTGAGCTTTAGCTCAAGACACCAAGAACTTGCCTCAGTTTTCAGAGAAATTATAACCGGAAAAGGAAATGAATAACAAGCAGTAGTGGAAAGGTCTGAAGTAAGGAGAATAATGGCAAGCTTTAACACAAATTACTGTGCTCTTAATTCCCAGTCAACAGGTGTTGTGTCAATGCACCAGCTGCTGCTCAGCCAGCTTTTCATGGCAGCTGCTGCTTTAACCCAAAGTGGATTTTGGGGTGAGGCTGAGCTGTAGACAGGTCAATAAGCTTAAAACTTTTAAAATTATATTTATCTCACACATAAAATAAATTATTTTAGAAAGGAATTTGGGGCAGGGAGAAGGATTTAAATCAGCAACACAGCCACCTAAAGAGTAAGGGAAGGAGCCCATCCAGCTGCTAACTGACAAGAAGGACAGGTAGGGCAGAAGTAACTGGAGGTCTTTGAAGATTAGGAAGATAAACTGAGATATGCTCTAGGGAAGGAGGATGTGAGAGGAATTGGCAGACCCAGAGTAGCAAAACAGGATGGTAGTTACAGCATTAGTTATATTTTAGGCAACTGGAGACATCACTGGGTCTGGACAAAAAGGAGCAGGTCCACAGCAAATTGTCAGCCACGCACAGCTCCTCACTCACGAAGATCTTCACACTGGTGCCACCAGTGCTGCCACCAGACCCAACAGTGCCTGACTGAGACCCCGTGTAGTGTTTACAGTAACTGCATTGCTGATGAAAGCCCATTATGAGCAAAGAAAACCACCTCAAAATGCCCAGACAGAACTCAGTCTCTGGATCTACTCATCTCTTCTTCCGGCACTCCTGTTTTGGCACAAGGCAATGTTTTTAACAGCAGGCTGCAGACAGCTTCCAGCCAGATTCTCCTAAGGTAAGTGCTGTGTCTAGAGTAAGAGTAAATCATGTAATAAAGCTTCTTTCCAGAACTTGCATAAAAAAAGCTCTATGGAATTTTTAGGTTAGCACTAAAGGGACTTTTTCTCCCTACACACTCCCAAGTCTCTTAACAGACTCTAACAGCCCTCATTTATTAATAGAGAATTAAATTCTGATTTTGCTGGGGCTTTCAGTTTTGGGGTTTTATTTTTGGTTTATTGGTTGGATTTGTTTGTTTGTTTGCTTGATTGTTTTCCTCCTGGTGAGGACAAAGAACAGTATGTTCAGTATAAAAGAAAGGAAAACAAATGCACTTCTTAACTATACATGAGAAAGGAGAACGTGCCCCCCACAGCACATCATTGCCAAGGGAGTTAATACTGCTGATTCATTTTCAGGGCTGTTTTACTGGTGTGGGAGTTATACAGGAAGAAATAAACTAAAAAAACAACCAAAAAACCCCCCACCAATCAATCAAAAAAAAAAAAAATTGTGTTTTGTCCTTTACTCTTGGAAATTTTGTACATTGTGCTGGGGTTTTTTTTGCTTATGTGGATGATGATCCTACCATCTTCTCCCCATTTTAAAAAGCAAACTCTTTAAAGATGCTCTGTGTAATGTGTGAACTTCAAATAACAGTTTGTTTCAGGCAGGTGTCTTTGAGTCTATCTACTTACTACTGGGCTTACTGAGAAAAGACCGATAGCCCCTTTCAGACCTTGAAACCACATAATTTCAGCGGTGTAAGTTAATGTCTTCTTAAGAGGAAACTCTATAGTCACTCGGGGAATGAGTAAAGGTCCCTCTGCCTATCAGGGTTTGTCCAGTCCTTGTACTTGACACCTCCAAGGGCAGCCCCTAATCTGTTCTCAACAATCCCAATATTTTTTTGCCTTATCCACCTTGCTTTGGAAGCAATGTGCACATTTATAGGCGTGTTTGCCAGCCTCAGACTGAAGATTGTTTTCTTTGTTTTATTTGACTTTTTCTTAGGAAGAAAATCCCAGGGCAAAACCCCTACTACAAAGCACAGCCTGAGCTATGAAGGTGACCTTTCTCTTTCATTTTTCTGTAGTTTATTTAAACTCATGCAGAGTCATCAGATGTTTGTCTTGACTCTATTTTTTTTTTTTCAGTTTGAATAAAAAAAGAAACAAGTTACTGGTTTCTTCAGTTTCCTTTGTCTTTTATTACTGTATGACATCCTCATTTATTTTAAATCTTATGGGACTGAGACCATGACCAGTACCCAAGGTCAGAACTGGGTGTTGAAAATGTGCTACAACAGGGTAGATTTTTAAAAAACCAAACCAGTAGTATTAAGTTCTGAAGAAGTGAGATGCATTTTTCCTTTTGGGTTTTACTGTTGCATCAAATAAGTCATTTGACACTGACCATTTACAGTTAGATAGTCCTTTTTTACTGGTATCTTCTTTTAGGTAGCAGATTTTCCTAGGAAACACTTTAATTAAGAAACATTTAGAAACCAAAGTCTCATTTTATTGAATATGACAGGTCCACAGCACGTAGTCTAATAAAATCCAGACCTCTTGCAGAACATGTGAGCCCCACCAGTCTCTGTCCCCCAGAGAATTTAATGAGGTCTCCAACTGTTTTTTGCACCAAAACACATCCCAACTCATCTCCTTCAAGCCAGACACTTTTACTGGTTTCCAGATTTTTTTCAGATTAAAAATACCTAAGAAAGTTCCTTCAGTTTAAAACTGATAAAAGCTGGTTTTGCTATGACAGACCATAATCCACAGCTCAGAAGCAGCCAGGCTCTGTGGGGCAAACAAACAAAAAGCCTGATCACATTAGGTTCGGAAATCTCCAGTTATAGCAGACATATGGATTGATCTTCTAATTATTTGTTTGGCTTTTTAAAATACTCTTTAAAAACAGAATGGAAGAAGCAGGGAAAAGAAAGATTTTTGAGATACTGCATAACTGTTACTGAAAAAAATTATTATTTAATGGAACAATTCAGTCTGTTTACCTTGTCTTGATCTATGCTTAATTGCTTTTAGCATGATTGCTAAAGAAAAAAGCATAATTTCACATTCCTTGAATGTCATACTGCAATGTCTGAGGAAGTCCAGAGGCAACTTCTCAGGCTGGAAGCATCCAAAGCATTTTAACCAGGAGCTGGGAAGAAGGGAGGCTTTTCTCTCTCCACAGTGTGTTGCAGAGTCGTGCCCCAGGTGATGCCAATGGGGAAGGCTGCAACTTTCTTCCACACTTCTGTCAGCCCATTCTCTTTGTGGTTTTGTGGGTTGGAACAAATGAACTTCACGTAGAAACCAGATGCAGCTTGTGTGAGTCACAGAATGTCACAGACAGATACTTGCATTCAGGTACAACACACCTGGCTCCCACATTTAGCATAAATTCAAAACTTTCCCTGCTCTGAAGTTCTCTCTCTGCAATGCAGAGCAGTTGTGCACAGAGCTGCTGACCAAACTTCCCAAACACTGCAAACTCCTCACTGTTTTTTTCTGTACCATTTGGAGGCTGGTTTATAGGCCCTCACTTCTGCTGATGCCCATTCACAAACCTGCCTGGGAGCACTGCTTGGTCCTGTGTCCAATGACACCTCGAGCTGTGGTAATTAGGAATGGCACTTTGTGCAGCATTGCTGCTTTCACCTTGGGCTTTGAGAGCACTTGGAGGAAAGTTAATGGACTAAATCTGTCTATATAAAACTAGAAATATTTGTAAAACCAGCTGTTTATACAAAAATGAGATCAGCAGAAATGTTTTCAGTAGGAAAAGAAAGTGGTGGCAAATCATATTTTCCAATTATGGACTTCATTTGCACTGGATGTATCTCCATGAAAAAGCATTGGACTTACATCAAGAGAGTTTAATTGTGCCTTTGCCATGGCCCAGTGTGTTTATTTTTCATCCTTTCTTGATTACTCCCTTGTTCAACATGATTGCTAGTTTTCAATATGCAGCATGCCAGTTGAGCTATTTGCATTCATTAACCTTTCAACCTGAATTTTGGATTTTGGTTTGACTTTACACCTTTGGTTTTATTCTTTCTTTTCTCTTTCTCTGCTAGATTCTTTTCCTTCCTTCCCTGCCCCCTCCCTTCCATCTTGAACTAAAGAGAGCCAGATTTGGCTAAAAGGAGCACAAGTTTTAAAAAGCAACTCTCTGTACAAATGAACCCTTCAGACAAACCTACTACTCTTTTTTAGTACATTTATTTCTTGGATGTTGTCAAGCAATTCTTTGCATTACTACACCTTCCCCAAGAGTTTCCCCTTACAATGCTCCCATATTTTTTTTTCCTGCTGATCCCCTATTTGTCTACTGACTGCAGAAGAACAGGCAGAATTTTATACCACTGCATGGCTCTTCAGACCAATACAAAGTGATGCTTCTAATTGTGTCTCAGTCCTAACGTTTCAATCATGTTTCCTCATCCAATAGTTGCTATCAGCTCTGTTCTTGCAGTTGAATGTCTCACTTCAGTGAGAGCTGCAGGGACATAATTGTTCTTGTCACCCTGTCTGACTTTAAATGCTTCACTGGCAATAGGGAACTAAAATTGCATTTGGACTTCACGCATATACCTAATGATCCTGGTCCTCCCAGTCATACCTCTCTTCCCATTCACATGTTCAGGTGTTCTTCTTTGTGAATTGTTTCTCACTTTTGTTCAGATGAAATCTCAATCATCTTTGCTGTAGCTGCTGTACTGAAAATGGACTTGATGCAACTCTCAGTTCAGCAGAGGGGTCCTGACTCATGCATTTAGGTTAGCTCTATCTCACAACTGATAACAGGTAGCAACTACACCACTTCAGGCAACTGAACTAGCCCAGGGCACCTCTTGCCTAAAAGCACCTCTTGCCTAAAAGCACCTCTTCCCATGAGGAAGCACCACGGGCTACCCCCAGGTGGGTACCTCCATTAGGCAAATCACATCAGCCCTCTGAAATATTCCCCAAGTGTCTGAGATTTCTCCTTCTGCTTTTTATTGTTTTCCTGTCCCCTGATGTACAAGGTCAAGATTCTGAAACTGGGTATTGATGGCTGTGATGTCTTCTTGCGGCTGTTCCTTACAGATGGGGGAGAGGAGGGTTTGTGTGGGCAAGAAAGGAGAAGATCAGTTATGAGAGGACAACTGTTCAAAACTAGTTTTCAGTTTGGAAAAAACCTCCAAAAACAACAAAAGCCCTCAGAGAACCTTTGGAAACCTGAAGGAGGAGATGTGAAGATCAAGCAAGTTTTCAGTTTGCAGAAACACATTTATACTCTTTATGTTCTTCATTTCTGCACTGGAATTTCCCTCTGGCAGGTGCTGTCTGGCCTGGAGTGATTTCAATCCATTGCAAAAAAGCCTTTCTTAATTTTCCTGAGCTCACATCTCATTTTTTCTTCACTTCTAATGAATCATTCCTCTTCCAGAGAAAAAAAAGCAAATCTCTTTCCTGCTGTCCTGTGTCCTGTAACAATCTACTTATCATCACCTCCTGTGTTCCCTTTGCTGTTGGAGTCTGCATTTTTTATGTCACTCACAAGTCAATGGAAGATAATTGCACATGGCAACTTGGCACCTACTCCTCGGAGGAAGATGCTATCCTTGGAGTAAAATTCCAGGCCAGAACAAGTGTTAAGAGATACATGTTGAACAGGAGTAGAGAAAAAGTGGTTACTCTGTGTTTTTGTAATTTGTAAAAAAAAGACCTTTTCAAATTGTCTTCTCTGTTGTTAAAATGAGAGGAGATGACCCCAGCTCCAGTACATCTGGATTGCTGGATTAATTCCTGCTGAATGCAAGATCACAGCAAAACTGGAAAGTTTTTGGTGTAAAGTAACAAATAGTTTCCTTATCTGGAAAATCGCCTCCAACAGAAAATGGCATGGCAGGGCAAATCTGTATCAGAACTGAGCAGTGTCCCTGTTGTTTCCTTTCAGCAGTGAAGAACATGGAAATGAGGATGCTGAAGGTTCAAACAAGCCTCAGAAATGCAAAATTTCTCACCCAAGGAGAAGGAAACCAATTTAAGATAATGAGACTGGAATAAATAGCTTTCTCCTTTTTTCTCCCATCTTTTTTCCTTTTAAATTTTACAGGCAAAGAAACTTATTTTCAAATGTGTACATAAAGTCCTGCCTAATCACACAGAGCTGTCACTTCACAAAGAGCAATATAAGTAGCAGGAGGCTGAGGATTGGACTCCGGGTGACATCAGCATGGAATGGTCAGACTGTTGTGGTGCCCAGGGCCAGGGCCAGGAGGACAGGCAAAGAGCAGCCCTATTGCTGCTGTTTGAACACGGAGCCATTCTGCCTCTTGGCTTCTTGGTTTTCTCTTACTCCAGGAAAAGACAGCACCTACTGCTTGGCTTTCATCAGTTCACAAATCCTGCTCTGGGCCTCCTGAGCTCTCATCTTGAGAATATTTACTGTCAAGTGAAAGAAGAAGTTTTATAGAGTTATAAAACTCTAAAGAACCAAGTACAAAGGACCAAATAAAGAATATTTCAGATTTTTGTTATAGGTTTCTCAGTACAGTAACTGTGGCCTGTTATCTACATTTCTGAGTACCAGATATTGCAGATGAGTTATTTTTGGATATTTTTGCCGCTGAATTGAGTAAAATTAGCAAGCAGCCCCTCCTGAATTGCTTTGGATGGAGGGTTTTTTGGTTTGGGGTTTTTTTAGAGAGAGAGAGAGAGAGAGAGAGAGAGAGAGAAGCATATGCTTTTTAAACTGAACGAAAATCTGCCTTTCTGCCTGAGGGTGTCAGCAGATATTTGAAATTCTTCTGGAAAAAAACAGAGCCCGTGAGTCTTTCTTAAAAACAATCTGCACTTTCTGCTGTCTTCTGAAGGAAAGAACATTTCTGCACCAGCAAGTATTTGACAACAGCTTTAAAATATTTGGCTGCATGATCTGAAGGAACAGAAGGTTTCCTGGAGCCTCATATCACCTTGATCTGCATTTCCTGACCACCAGTGGCCCCCACTTGACTTAGATTCCGTACACGCTCACTTTACTGATAGCTTGCACATGGTTTCTGCTATCAGTGGTAATCTCCAGCAGCCCCGGCTGTATGTGAAATTTGAATATTATGGATTGTCTCTTTGGATGCCTTTGGTCTTGAAAAGCTTCTGTTCCCAAACATGATGTGATGGTAGTGGCCAGACGTATCAGGGGCTGAGCTTTTCAGGCTCACTGAGCTTGCACCATGAATTTGGAATATATCCTATTCTTACCATCTTTTCCTGGTGAGAACTGCTCCTGGTCACAGCTGGTGTGTGGCTGTTCCTTCATGACCAGTGTGCAACATTTATGAGCTCTGTGGCTACAGTGGGACTTCTGGCTCAGCTGTAGAAGTAAAAAGGCCAGCACATACCCTTGTTTCCTGTGTGGTGTGAATGACTGTGATTTCAAGACACATACTCACACATCAAAGTACAACTGAGAGCAAAGGCTGTGGTTTCCAAAGGAGGTAGCAATGTTTGAGTAGTCAGGTATCTCCTCTTGTGCTTGGGAAGGAAACTAGACAACCTGCTCAACAGAATATTTAATGTATGGATTACCCATCCTGAGGCTCTGTTAAGGCTTTGCCATGAGTCGTGCTCAAAGGCAGCCATATCTCAGTGGGGAGCTGCTGGGTGCACTCCATAACTCTGGAAGAAATACCTCACACTGGAGATGGCACTGCTCAAACACCACTTGGACCCACCCCAGCAGCAGGTACTGAAACAGAGCCACCATCACTCATGCAGCCACTGCTATGAGCAGGGAGTCTGGCCTTTCTCCCAAGCCTGTTTTGCAGCACTTGGGGTTGATCCTCACCCCTCAGTTTCACATGAGAGTGAGTGACTTGCCACTTGCCCCTGGTGAATGGATTTTGAACACAATCATCCTCTTTGGTTCACTCATTCCTACCTGTGCACACTGACAGAAAGAAAAACAGTGACATTATCTGATATGTAGAGTCATAGAGTCACGGGATGATTTGGGTTGGAAGGGACCTCAAAGAATCTTAAAGCCTGGGCTTTCAAGGTTCCAACCCTGCTGCCATGGACAGGAAAAGGTCCCACAAGACCAAGTTGCTCAAAGCCCCGTCCAGCTTGGCCTTGAACACTTCCAGGGTGGGGCATCCACAGCTTCTCTGGGCAACCTGTTTCACTGCCTCATCACCTTCACAATAAAGAATATCTTCCATATATCTAACTTAAATTTCCCCTCATTCATTTTGAACCCGTAGTTTGTCCTATCACTACAGTTCCTGAAGAGGAGTCCCTCTCCAGTTTTTCTATAGGCCCCCTTCAGATATTGAAAAGTTGCTGTGAGTTCTCCATGGAACCGTGTTGCTGTGAGTTCTCCTCTTCTCCAGGCTGAACAGCCCCAAGTTTCTCAGTCTGTCTTCACAGGGGAGGTGTTTCAGTCCTCAACTTCATGACCTCCTCTGGACTTGCTCCAACAGTTCCATGTCCTTCTTGTGTTGGGGACACCAGAACTGGGTGCAGGACTCCAGGTGGAGTCTCACAAGAGCAGAGCAGAGGGGGAGAATCACCTCCCTCAGCTGCTGCCCAGGGTGCTTTTGCTGCAGCCCAGGACTTATTTGGCTTTCTGGGCTGCAAGTGCTCACTGCCAGCTCATGGTGAGTTTTCCATCAACCATGTCCTAGGTTACAATATAAGATGTAACCAAAAGCATGTATTCTATCACCATCTTCATAAACAGGTGGGGCAGTGTTTGTTATCTGCTACCATGACTCACCCTTGATAACTCCCTCCGGGGGCTATCTCCTGTTAATGGGCCCATCAATGCCTTGCCTCATGACTCACCATCCCATTGTGAGATGCTCCGCCCAGGAGGAGGAGCTGAGAGTTCCCATCTGTATATAATCAGAGGTTTGGAATAGCACAGATAGCCCTTACCTATGGGATTCCTGGAGGACAAGAGCTACACCACTGGACCTTCAGGCAAAGACCAGACTCTTTTCTACAGGATCACTGCTTCAACAGGACCACTTCATCTGGACTGTTACCGACATCCTGACCGACAGGGTGCCAGATTGTATTCTGACTCTGTCAGTGTTGTTTCTTTCCTTCTTTGTACTATTGCATTTATTTTTACTTTTCCCTATTAAATTGTATTTCTGACTTGGAGTCTCTCACTGGTTTGCTCTCAAACCTCTACAAACCATCAGCCCCAACTCCTTCTCCCAGGGCTGGTCTCAATCACTTCTCTGGCCAAACTGTAGGTGTGAGTATAAGTCCACATCGTTTTCTCCACATTTATTTTATACCATGAGTAGGATACTGTTAGTTTAGATTTTAGTTGAGGAGATTTGCTGGCTTACGGAATTCAGTAACAAAGAGTTACATACAGGGCAAGGTCTCCCTTGCATTTATTTTTCACTCAGCAATCCATTGTTAGCTTTCAAATCCATTGATTCTTTCAAGATGGCACCAAAGCTACTGGAAACTTTATCTGCACCCGAAAGCCATTTTAGTTAGATGTGCCTTGAGAACTTAGAAAGAAGCATGGACAAAATTGACTGTAATTCCTGTAGAAAATCTGAAATACCTTGTGTGCATCTACTTGATGAACAGCACTTAACACTGTGAGAAATTGAGGTTCCTTAGGCTCATGAAAGCTTTTTTGCCACTGTTGTGCTTTCATTGATTTTGTAATGGCAGTAGCTGTCACATTTTTTCCGTGAACAAATTTTGTATATGAGTTTGAGCAATTTATATGATTTTAATCTGAATATTTCTATATTCCCAACTGCACTTAATATCCTTCTTTTAAAGTAATATGCTTATTTCTTCTCCCACAAAGTATGTCATTCTACCCAAAAATGGGGTATGATTTCATACAGAAATAATTTCTACTTACATCAAGGTTCAAATTGATTTGTTGTGTTAAAGTCATGGTATCCAATTTTGTATATTTATTCTACAGATGGCTTGCTTAAATTAATGTAAAATTTTTTGTAAGATGTTCTTTCTCATCTTCTTCCAGTCAAATGCATAATGAAAATGGAAATAGTGCATCAGGTATATGGTCATAGTTTATTTTTCATGCTCAATTGCTGGGATTGGTTCCCAGAATGTAGCTCAGCTGCTTCCAGAAATAGTTCTGCAAAATCACATTGAAGCTGCAAATCCCAAAGTGGAATCTGAGAGATGCTAAACCAAATGAGACCAAAAAGAGGTTTTCACACACATTTGTGAATCTAACTCATCCCATTTCAGACAGCAATCATTGATATTTTCCCCTCTGTTTTCTCATCTTTTTTATGTTCAATACGTATTGCTTTTATTCTTTGCTAGACATTTAAATGCACTGTGAAGAAGTTCAGCTGGATATTTAAGAGCATTACCTCTCTCCCCTCTCCCCAAAACCCATTTATTCGAGGGTAGCAGGGTAAATTTCTATTCTGAATCTATATTGAGGTGTTGAACTCCTCTCTAAACAACTGTGAACAGAGTCACATATCTAGAACATGAATCCACTCAGAGAGAAAATCCTACACATTATTATTCTTATGCACCTGCTGTACGGTAGCAGAGCACAGTCTGGTGCCAGTCTGGGCTTTCTGATGCAGAAAAATTGGAAGAGCAAAAATACGAAAAAAACCGTTGCTGTTGGGTGGGGTGGTGGTTTTGGTCACCTTTAGCCTCTTGTGCCTCTCTTTTATCAGTCATTTTCACTCTTTCTCAGTCAGCTGGTCTCCTTGAAAGAAGCGCGTGTGTGGATGTACAGCTGTACCAGTGAAAATGGAAGGACACCAAAGGGCAAGGAGATCTTTTGGAGTTTGCCCCCTCCCAAGAGGGCAATGAAGGCAGGACTTTGTACAGAATGGGATGCTTCACTGTGTTAAAAACCACTCCAGGTGAATCATTAGCAGCTTTAAATGTTGGGAGCATCTTTACTGCAGTTCCTGTATGTGTGAATATGGCATTTATTTAACAATGAGGATATATTTGACATTAATCAGGTGCTGCAGCTCTCCATAACAACAAGCAGGAAAAACTGGCTCTTGCAGCAGGTAAAATAATTTTCCTACCTATTTTGCACTGACAGAATGGGGACTTGAGTTTGGCCATCACTAATAGGGAATCTAACATGAGACAATTCCATCAGAAGAACTTGGAGACAGGAGAGAAAGTCAACATGTGAAGCATGAAACATAAATAGCAGGATGTGCAATAAATGTTCTTTGGTGTTGCTAAGTGATATGCCAGGCGTGGGCCAGAGCGATGCCATCCTGGGAGCGCTCCAACTTGCCAGCCCTTAATGGAATAATCTTCTGTCCAAGATGCCCAAAAGGTAAAATTCATTTGAGAATAAGGGCAGAGCAGTGGAGAGTGCATTAGGAAACTACTGTAGAGAAATAACAGCTTTTGAAGTGTACATCCATTAATAAAACATGTGGCATAAGCTTGAAAGACACAGGTGGAGCCATTTCCAGAAGCACAGGTGAAGTTTGTCTCATTTCTTACCTTAGAAATATCTCCATGTATTCTTCCCTTCAGACAATTTCCTATTTAATCCCAAAACATGGCACAGAAGCCCCTGCATCTGGTGGCTTGTACCTTGAAAACATGGAGCAAGATTCTCCAGTGCACTGACATCCCAGAGGAAGCTGCAGACAGGAGGAACTCCATGAGGTTCTTGACACAGCTATTACAAAATTGAATTGGTATCTTCTGGATGAAAATCTGCTATAAAAAATTAAATACTCTGCCTCCCTGGGAAAAGAGGGAATTAGGAGGACTCTGCCCTTGACAAACACCTGTATGAAGGGTATTCATTAGGAAACTTCTCAAAGTGAATGTGGAAAAGGCTGTTCATTATTTTCCATGGACTGTTCAAACTCTAGCTCTCCTACTGATGGATTTTAAAAGTGTGGAGGTGTATTTTTGGTCTCCTCAGTCCCAATTAGTTTCCTGGCCACATCGCAGCTGCATGTAAGGACAGAGGACTGTCCCTTCTCTCACTTTCCAGAGAGTTATGGTGCATTGGCCCTGACAACACCCCCTCAGTTGCTTGTTCTTCAATTCAAATGGATGAGAGAAATTAGGATGAAAACACTCATGGATCAAGATAATGACAGGGAGATCACTTGCCAATTACCATTGGAGGCAAACCAGACTTGAGGAAAATTAATTTAATGCCCCTGCTGCTAACATGGTCAGGGACAACCCACACACAGGACACACCTGCAGTAGCTACCCTGCATCCCAAAATGTGAGTAAACTTCACTTATTCTCATGGGCTTGGTCTGACTTTTAAAGCTTCTTTTGAAATTGTACTGGGAATCAGGTGCCTGACCCCCCCAATGCCCGCAGTTCTTGCCAAAGTGAAGCAGCAAACTCACCTTTTCTGTGAAATACCTCAAGGTCTGAGGTAGAATCACATACCTGCTTTTCTGCATCATCAGGAAATTCCCAATTGCTTCCTTCCTCCTTTAGTAAGAAACTGCTACACCAGGAAGATTGAATATGCAAAGGAAACTAACACCCAAGAAGTTCAACGGGCATTAGCTTCTGTATAAAAAATTCTTTCCTGTTGGATTTTATCATCAAGTAACTTTACGGGAACAGACTAACACCAGTAACCTCCCAGACTAATTTTTTTTACATGTTTCCTCTGTTCAAAGGGCTCTTCTTCCACAAAAAAAAAAGAGATATTTTCAGGAGGCACAGATAGGCAGTTCTCTAGGTACTACACAAAACAGAAAATCCCAGTCCCAAAGGCTGGGATTTACCAATCTCTTATTTCTGTTATAATTTGGTTTCAGGGTGAGAATACTGATGAGCATCTGCTCAGTAAGACTGTGAATATTCACATTTTTATTTCCATTGTCAGTCTGACAGGTTTAAAAAAAAAAAAAAGAAAAAAGTGTTGCGTACTTTTGCTTGTGAACTACAGAGAAAATAATAATTAAAAAGTGCTGTCTGCAGTGAAAGGAAGGCTGGAATTCAGTCATTGCTACAAGGAAATGTAAAATTCATTTTACATTTATGGGACCTGTGCTGTTTAACATCTTTGTTGGCAACATGGACAGTGGGATTGAGTGTTTGAGTGCACCCTCAGCCAGTTTGCCAAACTACACCAAGTTGTGTGATCTGTTTGACATGATGGAGGGAAGGGGTGCCATCCACATGGGTCTTGACATGCTTGAGAAGTGGCCTCATCTTCCCATAAAAATGATGTGGACCTGTTGCAGCGAGGCCAGAGGAGGCCACAAAGATGATCAGAGGGACAAAGCATCTCTCCTATGAAGACAGGATGACAGAGCTGGGGGCTGTTCAGCCTGCAGAAGAGAAGGCTCTGGGGAAAACTTCTAGCAGCTTTCCAGTTCTGCAGTACAAAGGGCTGTGATGTGGGTACTAAGCCTGAGTAAAAGACACAAATATAAATACAAACACAGGACAGTTTTGTTCCGAGATCAGACACAGTTCTTTGTAGCTATTTTTATTGCAGATTAACACAAGGTGTAGACTGCTAGCTTTTAAAGGGCCAAAGTCATTTGGGTGAGAGCTTTTAAGTGTGGAATGGCTCATTGATCTCATATTTATTCTGGTTCTGTGGTTACCTTTGCTTGTCTTCCTATTGATGCTTCCTTATTATATAATCTAAGAACATGGCAAAGCAGACTAGCTCTCCTGTGCTGTCACTAGCTGCCTTTTTCTAGGCAGTCCGGGCTGTCAAATGCTATTCTATTCATGTGACTTGTTTATTCATGTGACTTGTTGCCACAGTTGCCTCAATTTAGCTTTTTAATATTCACTCATGTTCTTTGATCCATAGATGTTCATGTAATCCCTTTAGCAGGAGGCTAATTTGTTGTATTTTGTTCTCCTCAAAGGAAAAAATAAAAGAAAGGGGGAGGGGGTGAAGTTTCACAATGGTGACCAAATTTAGCTTAATTTTTAGATGGCTAAATTCCAATGATGTGGAACAAAATTTGACTGCTGAGGTGCGATGTCTCAAAGCTCCTGGTGTTAGTAAGAATGCAGAAGTTCTGCTCTGAATTCTAAGCAGGCAGACCCAATCCTGCTTCTCTGCACGAGCTCTATAGCAATTTTTTCCTTCTTCCCTACCTCCTGCAGCTGATTTCTCACAGATATTAAACTATCCACAGCCCCAACAAAATACTTCAATTTTCTGCTAAGAAGCAGATGCTTGCCAGCTCACATTTGTTACATAGTAATGGCATTCTGGAGTGAACTGAAAATGGCATTCTGCAAAATTGAACTTTTTTGCTTTCCATCCCCATTTTCTCTTTCAGTAATAGTGGTCGTGGAGAAACTCCACTGTGTTTTGCCGTCATGTTGTCACATGAATGACACCTGTGTTGGATTTGTTCATCAAGACATGGAGAATGTAGTAATAAAAGTGCCAGTCAGCCTGTTTTCTCACTTAACAGAGCATATGGTAGAAGGTGGATTTTTAGATCTCGATCACTGGTGTAAATCTGTTGCTTCTGTTGACGTGGGACTATTGAAACCCAGATCAGAATTATACCTCTGGAAGAAGAGAAGAGTTCCTGCAAAGCTGAGTGTTGTGATGGTTCATTGATATCCCTGAGCTCCTACAGCCGTTCCTAGTTAGTGGAATAGTCCCACCTTCTCCAGGCCAAGTGGTCATGGAGATGTGTGGAATCACTGGGATCATCTTCCTACCCTTCACCTTGGTGCAGTGCAGAACACTGAGTGGTCATCCAGCTCTCTGGGTTTGTATTCTCTCTTGGTTCCTGAGCTGTGGGAACACAACTCACAGGGTTGGCCTGGTGGCCTGTTAATTGTTGCTGTACATGTATAAGCAGCAAAAACCACAATTTATTTTGGGGTCATACAGACTTTATGTCCTTCAAGTCAAAAATCAGCAGTAAGGATCTGGAATGCACTTAGGGCCACAATTAAATCTACCCTTGCAATTAATATTTCCAAGAACCGAGAAAGACATTCAGAACTAAATGAGAGGGAAGAGTGCAATTGCTGTTCTGTATTGTGTGTAAGGCTTCCAGAAGAGCACAGTCACAGAGATTAGCTTTCTCCATACTCAGATGAATGTCAGCCATGGTGTTTGTTTGCAGCCTTCCCTGGCAGAAGGCAGCAGTGTTTTCCCTGTGAAGCCATTTGGTTCAAATCCAAATGACAGCATTCCTCAGAGCAAAGCATGGAGCCGTTTACTTTCTTGAGGCCACACAGACCATGCTCATTTCTATGGCATCTTGCTGACAATGGAGCACTATCTTCACAAACCCTTTAGTGAGGGCTGAGAACACAATTAAAGTAAGCCAACTTGTTATTTTCCCACAGCCATAATTTGAACAAAAATGTAGTTCTTGGTTGTTTTGTTTTATTCTTGCCTGCTGTGAAACGTATTACAAAACCCCTCAAAACCTAAAAAAAAAAAATGCTTCTGGGAAGTTCAATGTCTTCATACTTATCTGGAATTAATGAAACATTTTACACCAACCAAGATCCCCAGGACAACAGTTACTACCAAGATTAAGGAGACGATTTCTATTATCTGTAAGAACATAAATACGTATAAATTTTCATATTCTTAACTAGTGCACATCAAAGAAAAAAGGGAGAGAAAGAGAGAACAGAGGAGTTACCTTCATCTTATCACCCTCTCTATTGATGGCTGGACTGTGGGTAGTCAGTAAATGATACAATTTCAGTGATTTTTTTTCAGTTCATCTGGATATCCTCAAAACCACCAGGGCCTCACTGAGTGAGGTGTTGCACAACCCATAACAAAGCACATTTCCTTATCTCTGTTATATTTTCAGAATCTCAGAATCAGAATGGGTAAGGCTGGAAGGGACCACAGTGGAGTCATCTGGTCCAACCTCCCTGCTCAAGCAGGGTCATCCCATAGCACATGGCACAGGATCACACCCAGATGGTTCTGGAATATCTCCAGTGAGGGAGACTCCACACCCTCTCTGGGCAACCCGTTCCAGTGCACAATTACCCACATGGTACAGAAGTTCCATTCCTCTGTTGTTAAAATTGCCTCTAACTTCTGCAGGAGTTAACCACGACACACCAGACTAAAGACCAAAGCATTTAATTAACTTAGTTCATAGTAATTAGTATTCATTCCCGGAAATATATAATGAATTATGGTGACTGCTGCAGGGGAACCCTACTCAATTTAAGAGGTTTATTTCAAATCAGGATCAGGGCTAATTAAAGGTATATTAATGACAGGTAATTAAGAGACAATCGGTCAAATGTACATTCTGGATCAGTATTAGCAATGCAGCAGATAAAGCACAGTTCTAGACAACTGCAAAATGTCTGAAGATCTGAACACTCTACTATAAATAGTCAAATGGTTACTTTTGGCAGTGCTGAACCAGGGTCTGCCCACAGGTGTTTCTACCTAATTTCTCTCCCCACTTCCACACATTTTTCATACTATTTCAGTGTATCACACAGGCACTGTGCAAAGATCCCCTGGAACAGGTTGACCAGAGAAGCTGTGGCTGCCATATCCCTGGAAATGTTCAAGGCTGAGTTGGATGGAGCTCTGAGCAATGTGGTCTAGTGGAAGGTGTCCCTGCCCAAGGCAGGGGAGTTGGAACTAAGTGATCTTTAAGGTCCCTTCCAACTCAAAGTGTTCTGTGATTACGATTCACTGCTGTGGTTTGTACTTGTGATAATGGGACAAAATAGTACATAATACAACAAAACCAAAATCAGTTTTCTCCAAGTCTGAAACCCTTCCTCAATTTTAGTATTGTACATAATATTGTTATATAATATATAATTATATAAAACAACACTAAATTAGTATATTATGTACCAGACAACCCCTTCCTAGTCAAGGGATATATATTTCCAACTCACCTCAAGCTAATATTTATTTATTAATGTGAAAATATTAAGTGCCTCCCATTTGTGAGTTCTGCAGATGAATTGATAGTTGCTGCAGAGAATACAGTAGATAAAGTACACCATGTAATGTTATACACTGTGGAGCCTGGTGAGCACTCAGGGGAGAGAAAGGATTATAGATTGTGAAGAAACACCTTATTTTTTCAGTCCCAACTTTCTCTTTCTTTTTGAACTTAGCATGAATATGAATAAACAGCACAAAATGGATTATTCATATGGATTTGGGAAAGCAGAAGCTAAGAATAGCACAAGATTTGTAGATAAATTATCTGGTGCTTCTTATTTCTTGTCCTGTTTCACATCCTCTGACAACAGAAGAGATAAAAAACCCCAAATCCTGGAATAAAAGCAGATTCCTGTCCCTGGCAGGCATCAGGGTCTCCAAAACAGCAGAAAGCTCCACAGATTCTCCAAACGAATTTCCAGTGCACAGAAAACATAAAAAATATTTATGCTTAACAGTGTAATAATCTGGGCTGCAGAAGAAAAATTAATGGCAATCAGGTACCTCTGATATTTGTCATATTGCCAAGGAACAACTGCAATTTGGTAAAAGCAAAGATGACAGATATCAGTATTTTCATGAGGAGACTTAAGTGTACCAGGACACAAAAATACTGTCAAAGCTAGTGAGTAATTCACATAAAAATGCAAAGTGCAAGAGGAAAAGACTCAAAGATGCTCATTCTGTCAAGTAGAACAGTGAAAATGCTTACAAAAATACAATATTTATTAATTTAGCCAAGGGTCCTTAGGAACTAAAGTTCCATGGGAAATGTTAGAAGAAGTTATCCGTCTGCATCTCATTCTACAAATTTGCATATTTGCTTGTGAAGGAGTGGCTTTGCAGAGAACACTTCACTTTTTATACGCAGACACATTTTCGTCTTTGATGACAACAACATTAAGTTACTACAGACTTTTGCAGGACATACCTCTGAAAGATATACTGAAAAGAATCTCCCTGGATTATTCAATTTTTCCCACAGTGGTTTTTATTGTGGTTAAATTTTGTACCATTGTCCCTGAAGAAGTGTTCTGGAAAGGAAAACGTAATGAGTATGAAACAGATCTGCGATAAAGAACAACTGCTGTTATAAGCTCCATAAGTCTTGGGCAATTTATGATCTTTCCTGGTGGTCAAAAGATAGGAACAACCACAGCTTGAAAATGGAACTAGAGAATTTTACCTTTAATCTTTCTGACTTTGTAAAGGGAAAAGTGAGGGTTTAAAAAATGCCTTTTCGTCTCCATTTTCTTCTGTCACTGGTAAAAAATAGGTTTTGTCAGCAAAAGAATGGCACCACTTAGGACAGCAGCAGAGAAGCAAAGAAATACAAAGAGTCACAAAAAAGATGTAAGTAATAGAGAAAGAAATAAGTGAGGACATGGAGGAAGCTGAATTTATATCATCTATAACAATGAAGATTCAGGAAGGGTAGTTTATATATAGCTTCAGAGTAACAATAAATATAAAGGAGATAGTTCTCAGGGGATGATGTGATAAGAATTAGTGGCCTGAAACTATGAATGGAAAGCTTTAGGATACACATGAAGAGATATTTTTTAATGACAAGAATAATCAAGGGGAGTGGCTGAAACAGTGTCCTTATGGAGAATCTCACCTGGGTAAGGTGAGATTTTGCACTTAACAATATTGTCATAGGTTTGAAATACAGGACTGATAGTAAACTGATTGGTATTAAATCAAATCCAAGAGACCAGCATTTCAGCTTTTCTTGAGAGCAGTAATGAATGTCTTTCTTTCTAGAAGGGTCTTCAGGTCACTGAGACTTATTACAAATTCCCTGATTTTTTAACGAGAGGTAAAAGTATCTAAATGTTGTAGATCAAGTTCCTGTATTATATATGTTATATTTTGAGGGTTTAAAAAATATTTTCATTTCCTTTTGCTCCTGAATGGAACTTTTTTCAAGGCTCACAGACAATGTGCCAGCTCCCAGCTCTCAGGATACACTGGTGTCTCAGGAGGTGTCATAAAGCACATGAAAGTAGTGAAGAAATTCCCTCACTGTGTGTCAAAATACATCAAAATAGTTCACATCACACAATGTACTGTTTCTTCAAAGGCTTAATCCTCCACTAAGAAAACAAATATTAGCACCATCTCATTATTGCTACTGGAACACCCTCTGAAAGCAGCTGAATCAGAAGAATGTGAGATACAAAGGTGCTGAGGCAGAGATGAAGACAATGAGAAACATTGGGTGGGAGACAGCACTTTCCAATGGATACCCTGATATTACAGGATTCAGGGGGCCTTGTCACTGAAGTTTGCCAGAGGCAGTAGTTATAGACTCTTAGGTGGGATAAAAGGAAGTCTTCGACAGAATATTTTAGGTCTTGAAAATCATGTTCACTCCTTTTGAGCCTTACAGGAGACTCTGGATGGAGACACTGGGACGGACTCAGAAGAATGAATGAGAAATTCTTCAAAGCAGAAAAAACGTGACAATAGTCTGTCATTTCCAGGCATACCCTGTGCCTCATGTATCCCAACATCATGGCCACATGTCATATTTAGCATTGCTTAGAACTTTAAGTCTTCCTCTAAGTGTTCCCTGGGAACATGTCTTTCTTCACTGGAACTGTTAAGAAGTACAAAGAAGCAAGAATGAACTCTGGCACCAATTTACTCATTGTGGTTTCCCCAAGGGAAAACCAAGTTCCATGGCTGTGCTACATGCAGGCTTCATTCCAGTGTTGGTCCTATATGTAAACACCAGCAGTTCTTTCTGGGATTCTTGTTATTTGATAGAAATAAAAGATGCAAGGGACCTCTTTTAGTGTTTTCCAGTGAATTGAGATTATTCTGTGTTATCTTCATAAACTTTAGCCTGTGCAAACATTTAAGTATATGCTCAATGATATCAGAAGAGTAAAACTATGATGAATCCATTTTGAAAGCAGCATTTAGATTACTGAATAATGAATACCTCAACTTTTCACTCCTCTTTCCCTCCCCATAGACCTCAGTCAAAGAGCATTTCAGAAGGTGGGGCCAAAGTTCTCCCTAGGAGGGAACTTGAATTTCAGAACTGATAAAATCTTCACAAAAGCTGAATTTTGCCCTTTGCTGAAGGTTAATTATAGTCTTTCCTTTCCTGCTTTGCACAGCCCAGGGCCTGGCGAGTTCCAGTGATCTCTGCGTGGCTCTGGCAGGGTGCTGCCTGATGTCATGTCACACTCAGGCCTTGCAGGGCACCAGATGTTCCAAAACAGACCCTAAGTTTTCGCAGGCACACAGAGAACAGGTTGATAACTTTCAGTATGAACCACAGGTACCAGTAATACAATGCCTGCGACTAACAGCCTAACCTGCAGGCACAGGAATCAGACCTAAATCTGTTGATATCCACCCCAAGCCAGAGATGAATCTGCATTAACAGATTATTGTTTTAGACCCATTTGGGCCCTTGGTGGCACATGCTCTGAAGGATTTAATTTTATCTGTACAAGCCAAGTTGTAGAGACGTTATGTGAGGTGAAGATGACCAAGAGACAGGCCCAGATGAGTATTGCTGTCAGCCAGGAAGGGGGAAGTTGCTCATACTACGACTTCAGACATATTAAAAAAACCCCAAAGTCCATAAATTACATTTCTAGGAAAGACTTGGGAATTAGTTAAATGCACATTTGAGGTATTTTTTCTGAATTTAGGTTATTTTTTGGTAACTTTTCTTACTTAAGCTATCAGCAGAATTTTGTTCGGGGCTTTTAAAACCACAAGATCTTGCATTTGAGCTAAAGAACAAGTTTTCTCCACTGAAGTTTTTATTGAACTAATTCATCTTTCATGTGTACCAGCCTCCAGAGGGGAAATAAAGTGTATAAACTTTTTCTCTGATAAAAATGACAACTCTCAGAACTGATTTGGTTGATGATTTCTCTCTCCTAGCAGATTGTAGGCTATATTTTTTCTAAGATTTGATATATGTCAGTTAGAAGAAAGTTTTTCTGTCTTAGAGAGAATGAAATTATGTGGAATGAAAAGCAAAGGAGCACAGTCTCACACTGTGGAATGTGGATCTTTGAAGCCCCATCAACAAAAATCTCTGTTCACAAATTTGAGCTAGGAGTCTCCAAATGGGTAGGGAAATTGCTTGTCTTAAATGGTGGAAAATTATTACACAGTATTAGTTGAAAAATTTAGGAACACACCACTGGGAGACAGGTTGTTGGTATTTTTTTTAAATTTTAAACTGGAGACAGGCACACCTAATATTTATGCTGTCTGTTTGCAATTTGTAGCGATTTAATGGATCAGGAATGATCCAGAGCAGTGGCAAAAGGAGGGATGTCTAATAACCTGAAAGCTAAGTCTTTCCAGAAGTGTGGAATAAAGACTTTGTGACAAAACACTGTGGGTATTGTGCTGAGTGCTGCACAGGCACCCACAGTTGTGCAGTTTGCCTGCAAAAGGGAGCATATGGGGGATTGCATTAGCCATGCACTAGCTTGGGCACTTGTTTCTGTGTTGCTAATGCTAAATTTATGGAAAGTTACATAATTTTATGAAGATAAACAGTTCCTACTGAGGATTGCCAACATTTTGCACGTGACAGGAGAGATAAGCCAAGAATCAAGGGTAGAAATTAGTCCTTCTTCTGGCATATGGTGTCTGCCTGGGTAGAATTTCCTGAATAATCCATCAACTACCTATACCTGTCAAGCAGTCAGTGAAGAAGCTCATTTCATGAAGGTGAATAGCTAAAAGGTTTTTAACCGCTGTAAAAATCAGATCTGTTATTTCATACAAGGGTTTTTATCTGAAGAGGAAATAATTTGTTAAATAATAACAAAATATTGGCTGTGGTCTGACCTGTAACACCTTTGTTATAAACAAATGATCAAACTTTCCTTTGTTTATTCTGTAATTTTTTAAGATTATTATAATTTTGCACCCAATTTGAAAATTTTATTTTTTTTTTTCCAAAATGTTTCTAAAGCTTAAAAAAACTGGTACAACTATGAGCCAAAATGTGTCAAATCTCCTGGAGTTTTTTCCAATAGTTGCATGTATAGATTTCAGTCACTACGATGTTTTCTCTCATGAGGAGCTATTCTGGGATTCCTGTTGTTTTTAGTTTACATACTTCTGCCAGATGACTCATTTCACAATCTAACTTGTGTTTCCATTTTTACTCTGGCGATACTCATCCTAATTTTTTTCTGTACTCCTAATCAAAGAATGATTTCTTTTAATCATGAAGACTAGCCTGCAGGAGAATTTCTTGCAGCTAAATTTAACTATCTACAAACTTCTGCTGGGGATGAGGAGAGTGAGTGGGCTTGGGAAATTGATTTAGTTGATGTAGAGTGACAGTCTTTTGCCCCATAACAAGCAATTTTGACCTTCTGGTTCAGCCGTGCTTTTATAGATGTTTTATTTTTTACCTTCTTTCCCTTTCTTTAGGAGGTGGATATTTAAACTCAAATGCTGTAACACATTTCACTGATCCAAAAGTGCAGCACATCACTAAATAGGATGCAGCGTTCCTTGACAGCCTGAGGTAGACCTGAGGGTCTTGCCAGCTACATCTCAGCAAATGTGTTATGCAGAGACTGGGGTTGGCTGAAGTGATGGCCAGGAGTTGCTCATGTTTGAGCATTGCCTTTTGGTCTGCACCAGCTGCCTCTCAGAGCACTGCCAGGCCGTGGTTCTGGCATGAGCCCACCATGGACCCAAGTCAAATGGCACCTTACCTGATGCCACCCTCTTTTTCTTCTGGTGATGATGGAGAGTTTATCCACATGGATGACAGTGGTGCTGTGCTACTTGGCCTTAGGGTCAGTGAATGAGCATTGGTCTGCTTTACTTGTTCCTACCTATCTAGAAACTGGGATCTATTTTGTGTATATCTAGATTACAACGGGAGAAAATCCTCAAGTTGGTGACACCACTTCTTCTGAACGATGGTGCCATAAAAGCGGGATTTCATTGCCCACTCCTCTTTGCTGAATGAATCCATGAAGAGCATTGAAATTGGTTTTGATGCTGGTCTGCACCATTGAAGATGTAAAAAAAAAAGAATTTTAGTGTCACTTGTAAATGATCACAGAACTGTGGAAGGGACCTCAAGACATTACTCAACATTTCCTGTAATTTACGTATGAAGACATCTACACCATCATCTGTGTTGTTACAGCATAGAATAGCAGCATCTCATCCTTGGTTCATTGCTTCAGCCTGGGAAAGAGACCCACAAGTCTCCCAAAACTCAGCCACATCCACAGTTCTCACACCTCAGGTAAGTCTGTTGATATGATTTATCCTACTGAGCAAATGTGTCTAAGAGTGAGTAGGTCAGGGAGAAATAGCCAAGAGAGAAAGGTATGCAATTAACTGCACAAATTAACTGCTCAGATGTACGAGGAGTAGCACACATCAAGATAAGATGTCCTCAAGAGATGCTGGGGGGAGAACAGGAAAGAACAGATACACTCTGTACACTCATTCTGTTTCAGAGAAGACTGGTGTCAGAGACAGGGAAATTCTGGAAGTGTCTCTGAAACACATATCTGGGTGTTCCAGATTCAGTGAGAAATGAAATGTATTGCCTGGGAACAGAAAAGAAAGATTATCTTAAATTATAGTAAGGGACATTTAGATTAGCCTTTAGGAGAAATATTGCGTAGGATGGTTAAACTCACTGAAAGGTTTTAGGATGAGATAACAAATCTCATCCATCTGTCACAAATGATGTCAGCCTCATGAAACTGCCAGCTGCATGGCAGGGGTCTACATGGCTTCTGGATTTCTTCTTGACTTCTATGACTGCATGGTTCTATGATTCTTCGAGTTGCTTTTAGACCATTTGTTCAGTGATTGTCCTGTGGATGAAGGTGGAAGTGGCAAATTTGGTCCAACCCTCATCTGGAGTGGTTGTTCTGAGCAGTGCTTTATAAAGGTAGATTCAAGAACAGGGGGCCACACAAAAAAGCAGTGCCAGTACTGAAAGGTCAAAACAGGAATTCAAACTACTATAGCTGCATGGAAAGCAAAGTGGTTTGGAAAGGCAGAAGAATGTTGCAGCAAAACTTCTTAAAGTTTTACTTACAACCACCTCCAATACTAGGACATTTCTCTGGCTTCCAGTGATCATTTATTTTAAGTCCTGCTGCTCCCAGAAATTGAAGAAACATGATTGCTGCTGACATATAAATCAATAGCAGAGAGCAGAGCCATGTCAGAGAGCAGCTGGTAATATGGTTGAAACAAGCTTTGGATCAAGCTGCTCACAGGATGCAAAGGCCAACAAGTAGAGCAGATGCAAGCTGCAAAAAGCAGCTTAGAAACACTGCTCTTTTCACAGCCTTAAAACAGAAGCTCCTTGGCAAAATGTCCTTTCAATCACATCTGATTCTGGTCTGAGGTCAGTGGGAAATGACAGGGATGATTATTAGAAGCCTGCAAGATGCAAGGATGAGTTGCAGTGACGAAAGGGGAAGGATTAATTGTGGATCCATCTCAAGTAGACTCAGAAAGGAGCTCTTATTGAAGGAGTTTGTTTCTTACCGTGCCAGAGGTAAAGGCCCAGGAAGGCAGAGAGAAGATACACATGTTTTAGCAATGGTTTACAGGAAGGCTTAGACCTGAAATCTTAATGTTTCTGGACACATGTGTATGGGATTGGACAAAATGAGAGTGGTCACTATATTATATGGCTCTATCTGAATGTTTCTCCTTGATGGATCCATGCAGAAGCATGAAAAGTTATGTAATCTTTGTGGGGAGGGCTGGTTCTTTTGATTGCCATGGCTACACAATTGGGATTGGTAATGGGCCAGTTCAGTCAAAAAACATACTGCTCACAGCAGTATGATTATATAATATTTTACAAAGAGAGGAGATCCCATAAAAGAAGAATTTCAGATAACAATGTTAAATACACTATAACTAAAAAAAAAATGTTACCAAGCTTGCAAAGAGAGAGACCAGCTTCCAGCCAGTTCATTGCCATAATGCCATGGCTCTATCAGAATATGCAACAGATGCATCCAGTGAGCTGTCTTCTTTTCCTGTGAGTCTTTATTTATCCCGTTCCAATCACTGACAGGGAAGGCTCCTCTATTCATATTGTCTGAGCAAGTCAGGGGAGACATAACAAGGTGAGAGCAGTCCCTTCCGTGGCAAAAAATGATGTGTTCAAAGAGTTAGATCTGAACATAGCTGGTGCCTAGGCCAGGCAGATGAAACATTGGAAGGACAGGTGAGCTTCAAGATTACAGCTTGTCTTTAAAGAGCTGATGGGATCTACTGCTGTGTCATGGCAAAGCCCACAGGACTTGCTGGGCTCTATGGTTCATTGTTGGGGTCTTCCCAGCTTGGAAGAGAAGACACAAATGGGACGAAAAGCCAGTGTGCCTTTCTTTGGTCTACATTGTGTGTTGCCCACATCCAGGCAGACAGGGCAGGTAACTACGTCTAGATGGGAACCATCTGCAATGTGCCTTGCTTATGGTGAAGGACAGAGGTGGAGGAAAAGTTAATCCTCTCTTATCAGAAAGCTTTCCATCTCCTTTTTATTGCCTGAATCATGAAAAGCTGTCAGAGAAAACAATCCATCATACAGGACATCTCTTGTCAAGATCAAGTAGTGATGTCCAGAATTCCAGAAATGTTCATAGGACTTGTGGCTGCTGCTGGTATGGGATTCAGACATTTGCAGCTCTCAGAAATCCTTAGATGCCATACAAGGAGCCACATCCAATCTATGTTCTGCATAGCGTCCGTAGCATCTTCCAGCAGTTTGCCACCGTCAGATTTGGAAATGTCCCACTGTGCTGTGCCCCCTGTGCAGCACTGGCAGGACCAACCATGGCCTTGCTGCCCAAAGCTCCGAGCCTCTGCCAAGGTGGGACAGCACTATGACACGCTCCTTTTGAGAGCCCTTCTGACAAAGAACCTGGTGGTACTCAGCACAGCTGTTTCCATCCTGGCATGACTCACTCTTAGTTAAAACATTATGATTCATGGAAGAGTTTTAACTCCGTGATTCATTCAGGTCCACTTTTTATTATTACTGCCCAAAACCATATAATCAGTAGGTGACTTGCCTTATCCAAGAAAAACTAAAAATGAGAAAAAGTTAACAGTTCTCCCAAGTGAAAATTAAGACCCTTCTTTTTCAGAGGTATGCAACCAACACCAGGTTGAGAAAGATTAGAAACACCAAAGCTTGGGATATTCACAAAGCAAATTCATTTCAGCCTGAGCAATATAGATTTGTGCACATATATTTCTATTATCAAGGTATTTAAACTGAAAAGAGTTGTCAATTCTCCCTGTTCTTTCTATTCCTTCTATACAAGACGTTTTTCTTTGCAGTTTCCATAGCTTTCTTTCTTAGAAATGTGTAGCATAAAAGTTTGTTATGTCTGCAATATTAAACAAATCAGAAGTAGAAGCACTGAAGGGAATAGGTTTCTGGTCTTTCAGTCTCTTTCTGAAGGTTTTCGTGCTCTCAGTTGTGCTGAATGCTGGATCGATTCTTTGCACCCTTCTACTGAAGAGGCAAAAAAATTCTCATGAAAGAGAAAATGGGATAAGGCAAAGGGAGATAGAACTATTTTTAAATGGTGGAAACAGAAAATAGTATTCATCTACACAGACATTAGCTATAGATTGGATTGTAAGCTATAATAGTTCCTTGGCAAAAGTACAGAGATAACCAAATTCATTACATCATAGATATGCCATTTATTGTCGAATCTGCTGGCAATTCCACAGAGCTGGCTTCTGTCCTTGGTACTAAAGGAGAGCCCAAAGCCTGGTCCCATTTGAATAAGCATTTTGTGTACTTCAAATAGCGTACATTTGAATTGCACACATGTAAACCCATTCTTTGATTCTTGGAAATGCAAATAACATCGTTGCCTTTGCTGTAAAGCATTAGCCATGAGCAAAGGACTAGGGCCAAAATCATTCTTGGGTTGCATGTTCTTGACCACAAGGATTACACTAAGAATCAATCTGACCTTTCTTTCTGGCAATAAAGGAATCATAACCATGTGGGATTTGAGGGATCATGAAGACAATGGATTTGTGTCCAGTTTCTAATAAACTGATTTGAGCGTGTGACCAAATAACCTCCCTAATGCTTCCCTAGTGCTCTGCAGCCATAGGCTTCCTATGAGGAAATCCCTCAGCTCCATCTCTCTGGGTTCTTGTGGAGGAAAGGGTCACCGTGATGGATGAGATTTACAGAGGTCCATTTGTGGTTTGGCATGCCGTGGATTAGTTCCAAGCCAGGGGCCTTGGCTCCCAGCACTGAGGAATCTGTCTCTATTTCAGCTCCTATTACCGTTACTCTGCTGCAGCCTCAACAGGGACTTCCTGCCTGTGTGTGTGCCTGGAGTGAACCCTAAATCAAATCCAGATATCCCTTTGATTGCTTCAGTGGGTTGGAGCTCCAGGGAAAGAAACAAGGTGCCTGAAACCATTGAATGTAGCATGCACTCCCAATTTTCATTTGGGGCAAGAGTAGTCATGGTCAATCAGCTAAAGAGAAATTAAAAGTCAGTTTGATGTCCTTTTGCAGAAGTAACAAGGGTAAACTTACTTTTATACAAAATTTGTACAAGTGAACCACAAACCAAGGGGACTTACTGAGTCATCTTTCTGCAAAGAACAGGGTACAACAGCAGTAACATCTCTCCTTATGTAAGTTGAGCTTGGCTTGCAGCCAAACGGAGAAGTGTGGAGATGTATTTAAAGCTAAGTCAGCTCTATCCAGAGCTGAGCCTGGGCTCAGCTTGGGCTGAGCAAGTTAGGAAAGAAGGGACTGGAAACTGGCAGCAAAGAACAGTTACATTTTGCCAAGCACTGTACATGGTATTAATGTGAATGTCCTGCCTCTTATGAAACCTGCACACAGAAGGGTCTGTCATAAACCAGAATGAGTTTCCTCCAAGACTCTTGAAAAACAAGCCAAAAAAATATGATAACATTTCAATTCCTGATACAGACAATTGTGACCCTCCAAGAAATCAATTAGATGCACAGACTGTACAATCAGGTCTCTGTACACAAGGATCTCTGTCAGTCCAGGATACCACAGTCACATGGTGTGCACTAATGGCTTGAGCTTTCTATTTTCATGTTCCATGAAAATGTAATATGGTGGCTGATGCAAGCACCATGTAATGAATTAACTCTGAAGAAGTTAACTCCGTTAACTTCTTCTCTTTCTTAGGATCCAGTTAAAGTCTTTGCTGAACATGTTAATTTGTGAAAATTAATTAATATGATACAAAATTCACTTTCAGGTAAAAAACTTGATGTAATAGATTTAAAATAGCCTCAAATGTCACAGGTACTGGTATATAATAGCATCCATGTCAGGAATAGGACCAAATTCCCCTCTCTGTAATATCCCTACTGTATTCAGATCTGAAAGTCAATGAACAAGGCTCTCAGCTTTCTACAGGCACGTGTATTCAGAGCTGAGTATGTGCCTGGCACCTGCATCCCAGTAAGAAAAAGCTATTTCTGACAGGATGGAAGTGTCTCATATTGTCCCCTTTCCTTTGCTACAAGAAGGCTGGAGCAGAGCCAGGGAAAAGTATTGGGGTGGCCTGCTGAAAAATTAGTACAAAAAACAGGTGTCAAACTGTGATATAGAGATAGTAATCTGAATCTAGGGAAGAGGAACAAATGTGCTCTTCGTGGGTGTCCACTTCTATCACAGCCAGGAGGTGAGACTGAGCCCTAATCCAACCCCCACTGGTGCCAATGTAAAACCAACAGTACACTTTCTTTTTTTTTTCCCATCCATAGATGGACCTAGTTATTATCTTGAGCTCAAATTACCACAGATTTGGAGTAGTAAATTGTCTGGCTTACCTGCTACCTCATATTTGGCTCCCTCCAAATTTTCTAAGCTGGGAAAACTGAGCATTGAAAGTTGAACAAACTTCAGCACAGAGTCTGAGAAAGGAAAATACTCAGCATGGGCTCTTAAAACCCCCCCCAACAATATAATCTGTTAGCAGGTTGTTGATTTAGTTCTGATTAGTTGTTCTGATCATCAGGAAGACTGCTGAGCACAGAGATGTCCTCATGGAGAGAAAGGCAGACTCAGGATCCATAATGGTCTGCCTGAGGATGGGTGGAAGGAGATGAGCTCTCTGAAGGGCTATTTGGTATTTTCAGCACTTTGTGCTTGTTATTTTTGTGATAATCTTAGGCTGTCCTGGACTCTTTTAACTGTATCTGTTATCATCTCTCAGGGTTTTTTTTTTTTTCTTTTCACTTTCCCTCAAATTGCATTGAAAACACTAAAGAAAACAGATCACTGTCAGATAGTTCCTCTCCCCGAGACGATTTCTGTTATCACTGTAATGAGACACAGTTTTCCCAGGATCAGGAGAGAGTGGCTTTCCTCCACTCAAGTGACAGCACAGGTCTGGGTTTGCTAATATGTGAACAATGTGATGGCAGGTGGCTCAAAGACCATCTGATAGCAGTAATCTCACCAGGGGTGGGGGTGTGCAGTGTCACCCACTGGCTGTCACAAACAGAGCAGGGGAGCTCTCTTAGTCAAACAACCCTGCTTCATTCCCATGTTTGATGCTGCAGGTAAAGGTTCTTGATGGACTCATTCTTTATTTCATTTATAACCAAGCTGGCAGGTACTGTGACAATAGAAACAATGGAATCGATGCACACAAAAGGCAGCTTTTTTGTGCTCAGAAGTACATGCAACTGCTGCATTGCTTTGCCTCTGGTTCTTGGTTTTCATTAGGTGTTCTGTGGTTTTGTCCTTCTTAGGCACATTAGGGCAAAGGTATGCAGCTGTGAATTCAATGAGAGAGGAGTATTCAGGACTGATAACTGAATATGCAGGTGACATTTACAGGCTCTGACACCCAATTTAGCAAATACATGCACAAGTTAAATTTGCAATCCTATACTTAAACAGTATTATAATTGTGCCTTTAAAAGGCACGTAAGTTGTTTATAGGTTCATCTGACTTTTCTTTTTTAAACAAAACACTATTTTCCATCTCCTCTAACCCAGTTGGAAAATGGATTGAGCAAATATTGTTTAAATTTTTAAAAAAGGAAATAGCTGGTTGGTTGTAAACAATCATAAAACCTTCATCCTCTAGGTGAGCTTTTCTTTATTTTCAAGCATTGTGCAAATGGAATAGAGTTGCAGATTCAGATTAATATCTTCACAATGAATTGCATATGCCTGATTTAGTGGGAGTATTTGTAGGGCAAAGGTATAAGAATCCAAAGGTATGGAATGAAATTTGTAACCTTAACTACACCTGTAACTATTACAGTACTCTGTAGCATCACCATGGCAACCCAAAGATGCTACAGAGCTGCAAACACCACAATTGCAGTTACATATGCAAGAGCTATTGTTTCTCTTTTATTCCATTTGTGTATGTTTCAGTCAATCTCTGGAGCTAAGTAGGTCAAACCATGCTCCACATGCTCAAGGTTGCCCAATCCCTGATCTCTCTTTGGGTGAAGAGAGTCTGAGAGTGAGGCACATGCCAGATTTTCCTGCTTATTGCCCTCTGGGCAAGTGTTTTACACATAACTGGCCATCAAATATGTATTGCTGGATATTCAAAAACCCAAATTTTCCTCTAGAGTATCTTCGTGTTTCTAAAACTTCATCAGGATGATCATTCTTAAATACCCAGTTCCCATACAAATCTGCCAGGCCAGGTACTTGAATTACATAACAGTTGTGACCATTCCTGGACATTAATCTTACAACTAAACAAATTTTTGCATTTGTCTTCTAAACTCATATTCATAGAGGCTGTCCTTTGAAGAGAAGGATGAATTAGAGATTTGGCTGGGAAGGGGTCACAGTTGCTGCTCCAAGATGTGCTGAGGTGAATTCAGATATGGGATAGCCATCCTAAACCAGAAAGAATTAATTGTTCCAACAGAGTCCTCTCCATCACTGCGAGGAGAAGGCTAAATCAGTAAGTAACACTGGTGTCTTGATTTTTAGAGCATTAAAGGTGAGATACACCTCACTTACGGGCCTGATAGCATAGGCTAGGTTAGGCTCACATGATCCAGACTGAAACACAAATCCATGGTTTGTATCACCAGGAATCCCTGAAGGAAAGGTGCTATGATCAGAAAATGCAGCTTTCTGACATAATTTTCTACCTGCTCCTGCTCCTGGAGAAGGAGTCATGGATCTCTGATTCATATGCTGTCTAATGGTTACCAAATATCTGTCTGTGGGGATGCCTTCATTCTATTCCAGCTTTGATAAGCACTTACACAATGGACAAAAAATGTCAAGAATGGAGCTGAGTGCTTTCAGGCTTTTAATAAGCTTCACAGTTTGGCTTCCTAACAGCCAGTTATGTAATCTATTATAATGAGAAGTATTAGTCCAAATATCTATTTAAGGACCATTTAAACACTTTAATTTATATTCACGAGTGATAAAACAGACGCACTGTTTCACATATATTTTTCCTTGATATGGCTGTTAATCTGAGTTTCAGCAGAGATCCAAAAGGAAGCTGTCTGGTTGTCCCTTCTCCCCTCCCTAGCAAGCCCCAAGTCCCAGAGAAGCAACAATTATCCAGTGTGTGACAGTGGATGGATAATTGGGGCAGCTCCTTTCGCACTTCCTACTGGCATTTTTGTTATCTTGCTGAAGCAGACTATGAAACGGATTCAGTAACCAGAGGACCCGAATCTGTCTTGTCAGCGGGGGATAAATATGTGGCAGTGACAGCTTTTTATGATGGTGATTAAGGCTGTCTGGCTGTCATAGTGCATTTGCATTGGTTCATGTGACTGCACAGGTCCAGAAAAAGTGTGGCATCTCGTTTTGTCCTCAGAGGCAGTTCAACTCAAATGCTACTGGGCCTGTTTGGTAAAACACACATTTCAGTTTATTCCTGTATTGTATAGATCACTAGGAAGCTTTTCTTTGTAATGGCTTCATCAGGGAGGAAATGCAATTTAGAAGGTCTGTAAGACTATTCCTGCCCTTTGTCAGATCGCAAAGCTTGGTTGTTGTTAACATCATGTCTTGTACATCCTGAGTGTTTTCCTGCCTTCAAATGAATTTGTAACCAGAAGTATTGAGTGAACTTTCTGTTTCTCTGCAATGTGCTGAACTAGCTCAGCAATGTCATCTGTGGGAAAGAAATGCCTTCCAGGCTCTAACCCTACCCAGCCTTCACCCTTTAGCATTTTTGCTTCCCTGGAGGTAGCACCAGGTTATCCTCTGTTTCTGTTTCCATCACTGCAAACTGCAAATGAGGAACATCTTATGTGGCCCTAAGACTGACTGAAGAGAACTGTGCACACTGCTGGTTTCTCCAGAGCTCAGTTAGAAGCCTGGGAAGGGCTTCAGCTCACAGCTAATGAATTTAGATGCCTAAATTCACAAGTCCACGTGAGTCAGACATTTCAGGTCCCATTACAGTCGCTGGAGACTGAAGGCTTTATCCAGCTCTCTAAATTCCTGTGTGTCAGCCTTTATCCAGCTCTCTAAATTCCTGTGTGTCAGGTAACCACATGGGGCTGGTAGATCAATGGCTGAAATGTACCCTTCTGGACCAACACTTGCAGTCCAGGTGGGATCTGCTGGGCCTCTCAAACGGCCCCAGTGCCTGCTGTAGTCACTGAATCACATCTCTAGAAGTGGACACGTAAATAAAATGTGTTGGAGCTGAATTCCTCTACCTGGAACATTAATGACCACTATTCACACTGGATGCTGGAAGCAAACTTGAAACTTCACAGGTTTGCACCCAAGTTTGCAGAAGTTGATGCAGATTCATTAATGGCTTTTGGAATGTGTCCTTAAAGAAAAGTCATGTCTTAAGGTGTGATTCATGAAAACAGCTTCAGGTTTTTTTTTTTCTTTTCACATTATTAAATCCACCTAGCTTACAGAGGAGAGAAACTAATGATGTTTCTTTTAATTAGCAGCGATATCAAATGGCTCTGGGAATCTTACTTTATTCTTTCCTTCCCGCCTTGTCACATTTTCCCACTAGATTCAACACATACAAATGAGTACGCAATGTGCTGGGGTTTTTCTTTACTAAAAGTAGAGGGATGTGGTGGAAGTGACCGAAAACAAAACACAATCATCCAGTCTGACCTGAACAGATAGCAAGGTTCTGAGAATTTTACTAATGATCCTTTCAGGAAAGGAAACTGGTCTCTTTCTAGGAAGGATGACCCAGCTGATCAGTAAAGGTGAGAAGGTAACTCACTCATTGCCCTGTCTGCTTCCAGCAGGTGGATGGATAAACATTTATGACAACTTAAAAATTAGGATAAGATGACAATTTTTCTAGCAATGATAAATTTTCTCTAACAACAAATGATTACTTAATTAGATGAGCACTGCAAATGAAAAAGAAATGAATAGCTACAGCTATGGGGAAAAAACATATACATCCATTGTACTTGTTTATCATCCACACATTGTTCTTGCAAAGCACTGAACAGGTCCTTATGATTTTTTTTATACACCTTTTTTACTGATCCCATGCACAGAGGTTAGCATCTATGCCATTCTGCAGATGAAGCTAAGATTTTCATGGCTGGAACAAGGATTCCAGTTTAAAATTTATTTTTGGCTGGAATTTTTTAAATGCCTTGGTGAGAATTTTTTGAAACGTCATTGAATTGCTCACTGAAAATTCACCTTGATGCTTCAGAGCAGATTACCCCCAAACTGTCACTGAACTTTAAAATGTCACAATACCAGAATTATATGTTCTAAAAATAGAGAAATGGCTTAAAGGGGAAGTAAACTGACTTAGACAAGTTTAATTAATCACTATACTTTGGGGAAAAAAGTAACGTGCTTTTCTGTTGAAGTGCAGAGACAGTCCAGACAGAGATTGGGTTGCACAGAGGCATTATCAGAAGACATCAGTGTGCTAAGCCCTGCTCTTTTCAGCTCCTGCTTTTGGAAGACATGACAAGCTATTTCAGTACAGTCCATGTGACCTCAGCCTTCTGAGATCCACTAGCAGCAAACACCTCCTTGGCTCAGTGGAATGAATCCATAGTCTGGCATGTCCTCGTCATGTTCATGCACACACTTACCTTAAACAGTCTGACAAAAGACAAGAGCAGAACAGATGACCTGGGACAGGAGAGAAAGGAGAAGAAGGTCCTTGGCCATGTTGTTGTGTGTTAGAAGGTGAGACTGGTGGCATTTGTGAGGCAGAAATGAACAAGGGACAAAGTAGATTGTCACCAGCCCCACATCCTGCTACTCCTGACTGTGCTCTGAAGGACCCTGCACCTGAACCTTGCCTGGGCTGTGAGTTAGGGATAGTGTCTCTCTGAAGCTGGGGGTCTGTGCCCTGCTGCTGAAGGCACAGTGTCTGCCTGTCTGTAGTTTCCTGGTTTGTGTCCCTCCTAGAGCAGCCCCACTGCCACTGCTCCCTGGAATTAGGTAATGTCAACACATCTCATCATCATTTAGCACTGTGGATACCTGAGGAGTCAAGAGCTCATCCATCACTGCCCTCAGTGTTGCCAAGAAATTGGGTGTTTTGGAGGGGGGCCAGAGCTGCCTTCTGGCAAGGAGGGAACCACAAGTGTCACGAGCCCCCTCCCTGGGCAGCTCTCCAGATCCCCCAGGCACACAGAGCCCTGCTTTGCTATGCCCCAGTTTAGGACAACTTGGAGTACACAGACCCATTTTGGCATCGTGTAATGAACCCTAAAGCACTGAGAACCATTTTTTTTACTCCTAAACTGATTGCATTTCCCCTGTCAATGCCAGCACAGTGGTGAAGTGTGTGCAGGTGTCTCCATTCCACTGGGAATACCAAGGTGTTCTGCTAACTCACTCTCTGCAAAAGGACTGTTAATACCAGCATCTATTTTTTCCAAAGAAGTAAAGAGCCTGATCCACCCCCACCTTCCCCACATAAATAAAGACAGTCAGGCATAGTGAAGCTGCTTCTGCAGCAGGGTTGCCTCAGCCGGGCCCCTTCCCCATTAGAGGTTTCACTCAGCCTTACATGGATGTTGCTCACCAGTGCCGGGAGCAATTTTAGATCCCTCTGCCCTCCAGCCTACCAGGTGATACAGCCACACCCTTGAGCGCTTCAGCTGCCCAAATGCCTTGCGCAAGGCTGTGTGTGTAGCCCGTGTGAGCAAGGAATTACACGATCTCTTTGCCAGGCCAAGGCTATCACCCAAATATCGATCCCATCCTCCCCTTCTTAAGGTCAGGCAGAGATGCTCAACTCAGATTTTATTCTCTTAGCTGACCTGTAATCCTTCGAAAACCAGAATTCCTACTAGGAAAACCAATAGCCCCTCAAGTCTGTCAGGGCAGTTGAGTGCTACTGTAATAAGGTAGAGTATATTCAATGTAAGGATAATGGGTAATGTGGGATTTATAGCAAAGCCATAACTCAATAGAAGGGGGTTCAAATGATATCATGAATCACAGCAGTGAGATGTGACTGATCGATGAGATCATTAGAAAGCCGAGATTGAATTACAGATCTGGCAATTTATCACTTGACAGCCTCAGCATTTTCTACGATATTTGAGGAACACTTATACATTTTCCTGCACTGTTTTTTTCAGGTCCCTAATTATAAATAAGGTGCTGGAGATGCTTTTAATCAGTGGGCAGTCTAGTGCCACTGTCTTTCACTGTAATCAGAGTTGCAAACATACAGTGAACATCCCTTTTGAATTATTCAGGACATAGATCATTGCAGAATTACAACACAGCTTTTTCTTTCTCAGTGTTCAACACAGCAGTGGAAAATTCCAGTTTAGTAAGGCTGGAACATAAATTTATTTCATAGTTAGCATTTTATTGTACTAATTAAGAAGCAAGACAGAAAAAGATTCTACATTCTATGTTATTGCCAATCGTATTTCATATTAATTAATAAACATAGACCAGTTAGTCTGAGGCATGAAATTTTTCAACATCTGTTTTTTCAGCTGGTTTAGTAGATTATACTTCATTCTTTGTGCATGTTATCTGGCTCATTTTTTGGATATATGTTGTACATACATTGAAGCTGTCTGGAGCCATAACAGTTTGATAAAGTAACAAGGCATTTGTTTTCTAGAAGACAAAAATAACAGCCATAGGCAGACTGGCAAAATGAATGGACTCCAGTTAATTTTCCGACTTTGACAGCTACTAACCCAGAGCATCACACAGGAAAACGTCCAGGATGGCTGACATCTTTGAAAGCAGTCTCTGCAGTCTGTGGGAATGGTAAGCAAACTGTGAATCCACCTGGGTGATATTTCTGGACATAGCTCTAAGAAAATGTAAAACAGAGATGCCACTTGTACTTGATGTCTAATCAATTTGACACTCTCCTCCCTGTAATGGCTGGAGGACAGGGATGTTCTGTCTTGCCTCTTCCTTGCTTCTTCCCATGTCTCACTGCCAAAATCTCTGCAAAGCCCGTTCTCTGTACAATCATCTCCCCTGGCTCTGGCACCCCAGCTTTTACAGTTCTTGTAAGAGGGTTAAGACTGCTGGAGTTGTTGCAGATCTCTGTCTTCCACTAATGTTTTGCTCCCTTGTAATGATCTTTTCCATGTAGCAGAATGAGAGTGATGTGATTCCCTTAGGCTTCTCTTCCAAAGAAGAAAAGTAGCCTTTTTTTTTTTTTTTTTTTGCTTGCTTGTTTGTGGGGGTTTTTAGTTGGGTTTTTTGTTTGGTTTTATTTGTTTTTAAATTTGCCTGGATTTTCTGGCAGAACTGATGGACAAGCAGCATTCCCAGTTCTTTGGAAATTTCACCTAAGAAATGTATTTCATTTGCTTTGGGCTGGAGTGGGCAGCAATATTCAGAATTTTCTGTGAACTGGAAATTCTGAGGAGAATCTCACACCCGACACACCCGATTACTGTGTTTACAAAAAAAAAAAAAAA